>NDGN011454421.1:0-17697 GCA_002564285.1 Tympanoctomys barrerae
TCAAAAGACAAAAACAGCTGGCTGCTGTAGCCTTCACTAATGATTAAGGAAAACAAAAGGGACACCAGGACTGCACAGCGGTCCCTCCTGTGCAGCATGGGACACTGGCTTCCAGCTCCTGCCCACAAGACCTGCTGCCCTTGCCTAGAGGAAAGCCCTCAGACAGCCCCTGCTCCTGGCGGTATTTTCCTGATGGTGCCACTAGAAGTGAGTAACTGTTCGAGGTGAAAACAGTAGCAAGCGCCTGCAAAGCCTGCTTGGGAGATCAGGAGTACGCGAGCTTCCCCTCAGCAGCTGTTGATTTGTTTTTACAGCACAGGAATGGGGGGAGGGGGAGTCAACGATGGCACCAGCGATATATTGGCTCCTGCGAAGTGAAAGGGACCCATCCCTGGGAGAGGACCGCTTCTGGGGAGGATCAACCTTTGGAACACACAAGGAGCAACATCATCCCTCCCGGTAGGGAAACACACACCGTGTGCCAAGGTCTCTCGCACCCTTTTCCAAGCCCCTCTGATCATGTTTAATTGCACCCACCTAGTCCTTGCCACTGTGCATGGGAACCCCTTAACATGTTCCCTTCACATCCAGCAGAATCAGCAGAGAGGAACCTAGGCCTCCTGGAGAGCTGCCGCCGCCTCTCAGGTTGCCCTCCCCGCTCAGAGGTGGACAGGGACAATTCACTCATGCCTCCTGCCCACCATGCCCCTGCCTTCCTACGAGGTTTCCCTGGCCTCGGTTCCAGGCAGCCGGCTCACCTAACACTATGGGCTCCCTCAGCAGCCGGCTCTGGGCTCGCTCCTGAGCTTTGCAAGCGCTGCTGCTGCCACCATCAGGCTGATATGAGAACTGCAGTCTTCCCCTGGCATCACATCCCCAGGCGTTCTGTTCTGCCAGCTCCAGGTACAGGCAGCACGGAAGAGTAGGTCCTCTCTGCTCAGCTGCCCCTCATACAAGTGCAGCACCCTATCAAGATACGGGCTTCATAAGTTGTACCCCTGAGGGGGAGGGTGACCCCAGCATCCAATCCACAAGCGAGACCCAGGAAAGCGCAAGTCCCTGAATATGGGTCAGAAGCCACTGGGGAAGGGAAATGGCGCCTTCTCGTTCTCAGCTGCCAGGACGGGAGTCTCTTCCTGCGCGGCACCCAGACGCATGCTGTACATTTCTGTCCCCCAAATGGTTGCAAAATGAACCAGCCAGGTCCCCATGTGACTCCGAAGCTGTCATAGCTCCCAGCATTGCCAAAGGTGACAGGTGGACTGTCACACTGCACAGAGTGGAGTCACCTGTGACATTTGCAGGTGACTGACAGAAATGGGCACTGACAAGACTGAAGCCCAGAAGGGCATGGTGGTTCCTCGCTGGAGCTCAGGGGTGAGTGTCTTAGCCAGGAAGTTTCTCTTGGCAGCATCCCTGGCGACCTGATGGGCATTCGAGCCCTTCCTCAGAGAGGAACAGCTTCCTACTGGGAAATATCAAGCTTTAAATAGCGAGGCTCTTTCCTGGACCTCTGGCTCAGAGCCCCAGCATTTCTGCATGTGCCAATTTTCGCAGGTTGCGTTTTCTTCTCCCCATTTCCATTATCCCTCACATTTCAGTCCAACGTCTTAACATTTATTCATAGCCCAACAGGGTACTAGACACCAGTGATGGTAAAAGACATGGATATTCTATTCAATTGATCAAGAGAAGAAAAATCTTTTCCCTCTTACCGTGTGTGTGTGTGTGTGTGTGTGTGTGTGTGTGTGTAACAGCCAAAAAGGAAACTACCCAAGCAGTGTCTTCATGATCCCACAGCACAAAAGGCTGGCCTGCCACTTCCCCAGGCGAGAGTGGCCAGGACATGCTGAGCCCTCAAGGTAAATCTGGTTGCCAGAAAGATGAAGCACTCAACTCAGAAAGAACATGCACTCAGAAAGGAAATAGAGCTCCGACCCCCGGTTACCACTGTTCAAAGATCAGCCCCGGTCTTCACTCCCTGACTTTCACAGGCAATGCCTTAAAATTCTCTTCTGGGCCTGGTCACTAAAAGTTCCCACAAATTCTAAGAACATGATAAAAACACAATTCTTATTACCACCACCATAACCAATAATAACTAAAGGAATTTGCTGGGCACCTACCTGAAAAGGCACTAGCAAAGTGCTCCAGAATGCATCACCTACCTTCTAGGAGCGTGTGATCCAAATGAATAAATTGCTGCTGAGAGATAATATCCAGGGAATTGTAAAGCTTGGAGACACTCTGGATATCAACCCACTAGGACTCTAAACTCATTTATTTATTGTTTGTTTGTTTGTTTCTTGGCGGAACCAGGGGTTGAACTCAGGCCTTTGCATTTGCCAGGGAAGCGCTTATTCTACTAAGCCATCTCCCTGGCCCTTCTCAACTCATTTCTTAGGACTTTACTTCTGCATTCCTGATGACCCAATTCTATTCTTACTCAGAATTTTCAGCTCTAAGAGACCGGTTAAGGGAGCAGCCTTAGGTATGAGACTTTGATATCCACAGTCTTGGACAACAACAGTCACTGTCTATTTCCTGCAGAACGACTGGGAGTCTTGCCTTCCCACCGAGCTTGTCCTGCCAGCTCCCACCAACTCCCAGAGGGAAGAAACCAAAGCTCAGACCCCGTGGGCAGATCTGATGATGTTCTTTGCTACTAAATGAAAGGTGACTCAGCATAGGTGACTTACAAAGTGATTCAAACATGTTTGGTGTAGAATCATTTAACTTGTCACCTTGTTCCTCTCAACGCTAGTGCAGCTTAGTTTCCTCTTGAGAACAAGAAAGATGTTCACGGTCAAAATGTTCTAGGTATCTCTTGCTTTCTTCCCCTCACCAGTGTGTGCTTCCCAGCTAGCTAGTTAGGCTCAATGTTCATGACCATGTCTCTAGCCATTGGGGGGCCCTAGATACACGGCCATGCCAGTCCTTGATGCCGTGCACAGCAAGCCCGGGTTGTGCTCAGTGCACTCCTGTCCCCGTTCTTCATCTACACACCTCCTGTGAACATTGGCCTGCCTACTACCTTTAGTGCCTCCTCTCTGGAATGCAGACCGATGGTGCAGGTCAGCTACCCAGCGCTACTTGTTTGCTTTCTTCCCCCCTCCCACTTATGCACCAGCCTGGAAGAAAGACAAACCAGGAAGAGCAAGTGATCCTTCCTTCATTTGATTTTCCATTTCTTCCCCAGCCCAACATGAAGCACAGGGAAGACCAAGAAGAATAAATAACATGTTGATTTCTAGACTGAAGATATTTGGAGAACTACAGACCCATAAGCTACTCTAAGTGTTTTTAAAATATTGATTTAACTCTGTCAACCCACTCTCAAAGATGCATCACGCTGTTCGGGATCATTTGCAACTGGACCCCTCCCAGCTTTCTCCAGTTGCTTCCCTGAGCCACGCAATGCACCATCCACATCACTGAGGGCTTCTGAACACAGCACGCCCTGTTCTGTTTTCCTGCTTCTGCAAACACAGGCAAGACACAGCTTCAAACCTCTGGTTCATGTTTCATCTGAAGAAGCCCTCAGCATCCTTCACAGTCCAACACAAATGTCACCTCCTCTGTGATGTCCTGGGCGAGGCCAGTGTCTCAGAACACTTCTAGCATGAAGCCCACTGTACTGTAACTTAGTTCAGCGTCTGCTTGCCAACCAGTGAGCTCTAGTAGAGAAATATGATTCTAATCACATCTCCATCAAAAGCCCCTGGCAAGTGTCTGCCACACAGTAGGTCGACAGTGACTTCTGGCTGAGTGGCCAACAGCTGAGCCTCATGTTCACAAAACACCCGGGATGGTAAAAAAAAAAAAAAAAAAAAAAAAAAGTGTAACAAACCAGTTCCTCTGAGACACCAGGCAATGTAGAGCCCCTGGGGGGAAGTGTGGACCTATGTCTTATCATCACCACAACTCACGGGATCAGATGTCAAATCCTTGTTCTGTAGACCCAGCAGGCAACTATCTGAACTTGCAAGAACCATTCAGTTTGTGCAGGTCAAGGGAGCAGACCACTTGGATAACTCAGCCTGACACGCACGTCATTTCTCTAGGACTGACCTGACACACATAGGTCCCGGGACACCGCACCTGGCAGCTGAAGGTGCTCAGAAGAAAGTGGCTGAAGACATCACCATGCCTCAGCGGCAAGCAGTGTATCCATGCATATGTGTGAGTGAGTGAGTGCGTGCGTGTGCGTGTGTGTGTGTATGTGTGTGCATGTGCGTGTGCATGTGGGGTGGTCAGAGGGCCAAAGAAAGGTTTCTAGGCTCCCAGAAAAGCCGTCCCAGGGAATGCAGCAAGTGCTGGCTTTGGCTGCTTCCTTGGCGGTTATTGCCGGGAAGGAGGTGGATGAGTGGCCACCTCCCACTCTCCACAGCCAACAGAGGCTGGAACAGAAGAACCCAGCAAGGAGCAGGCTTCACCCACGCTGGCCACCATTTCCAAGGCTCCAGCTTGTGGCCACGCATACCCAGAGAAAGCTGACATTTATTTAATCCTCATAGTGGTGTTGACTGTGTACTCACCGAAACACTATGTGCTTATGGAAGACATTTGTTTCCAAGCAGCTTATGCTAAATTGCAGTGATATAAAGGAAACACTTATCTAATATTGACATTTACTGACTTCTAGAAGTATACAGCCAGAATACTCATTTTTACCAGTGGAGAAGGAGGAAGTGGGGTGCACAGACCTACATCCTTAGCTCCTTCCATGAGTGAAGAAGCTCAAAGTGAAGGAAAGATCGTGTTAAGTGGGAGAGGTCCACAGCCTTCCTGTGACCCTTAGCCTTGTGGTACAGAGTAGTGCCTGAGAAAAGGTTAAGGCTGCAGCCCTCCCATGTTTAATAATAAAGCTCTGGCAGCAAGCAGGGCAGCACCACGCTCCTTGCCTGGCTGGGAAAGAAGCGTTTCTCTGATCCACAAGGCATCTAGATTCATGAGCACACCTAACTGGGTGAATTCTGGCTTTCCCCTTGGGAAAAGAAAATGACATGTGATGACTATGGAGCAGTACTGTGTCTCAGTGCAGCAGATTCTTACCTCATCCCCATACCTGGAAATAAAATCCCTCTCGATCTCGCACAGAAGGGGAAGCTCTGCCAACTTGGGCTCAGGGTGCTGGGTGGCTTTTGCTCTTCCCTCCCTTTGGATGCCTGGGAAGGGCTATGAACCCCCAGGGAACACAGCCCTACAGCAGCACTTTTGGCTGAAAGTGAAAATTCTGGGGTGTTCTCAGATGGCCTTGAGGGGAAACTGGAACTCCTGGCAGCTCACATAAGTCAGCTTACTACAGGGGTGTGAGTCAAGTGTGGAATTCATTCATTCATTTTTTTCAAAAATGTATTTAGTACAGGGCCTACAAGGTCTCACTACACAGATAGGACTAGTAGTGATCCTCTGGTTTTCAGCCTCTCAGGTGTTGAGATTACAGGGGGAGCCACCAGGCCCAGTCTCAGTCACTGTCTCAGGCAGCCCTGGGGGGGCAGGACTGGCATGGCACATGGTGGATCAAACTCCAGTTGCTGAGCCTGCCTAAGCAGGCACTTTAGTCCGCTGAGCTATCTGGCCGGCCCTGGAATTCAATATGTTCATGATGCCCCCGATCTCTGCTGCTGGGTTCAAATTTCCTGTTCCCCAGCACAGGACGCAACCTGGAGTTCTGGGTCTTAGAGTTGGCGCAGTCGGAAAAATCACCTAAAGGTTGTCTCAATATCTTACCAAGGAATATCCACAGCTTAAAATGATGTCTGTGCCTCTTCAGCCCTCTCTATCTCCCCCATCCACAGCAAGACTTTAAAACTAGTGCTCTGGCCCTTCTTCCCACCCTCCATCACAAGCAATTTTCTTTTCTTCATTTATGTTTCCAAAACAGTTTATCTTTTTATCTCCTTGGAAGAAAAATACTCCGCAAATCAAAGGTATCATTAGTATTGTTATTATTTTGCTATTGAAATCTCTTGAATTCACTCTGGATTATTCATGTGCTTTTTTGGGGCCTGCAATATAATACTGCCTAAGTCACCCCCACTGGGCTTCACAAAAAAGAAAAATTGCATCTTCAGGCCTAATCCCCTGCTCCACCCGGTCTCCTGCTGGCTCTGGCTTCTACCAACACTGGCACACTCCAGGCAGGGCTGCTCCTTGGTACCATGCCTAGCTTGCTGCTGCCATGTTCCAAGCCAGATCCTCCTTCTCTTACCCAAGGAAGGGGGACCATGAGAGCCTCTGACTGTGGTGTGAAGGCACTGACCACACCCACACCCCCAGCCCCTGGAGAGTTTCTTTTTCATCCTCAATAAGTCTAGCTGGCAAACGAGGGCTCCCCGTTGGGCACTAGATTCTGTCACACCCCCAAGCCAAGAGGCACATCCTGGTCCCCCACCCATAAGCTTTGTTGAAGAGGTGATCCCACACCCTTGGCAGATGTGCAGTGACCTTCAGGGACAAAAGAAGTGATTCTTCCACCGCCCCTAGGGGGATGTCGTACTGCTTGGGTTGCTGGTGGCTGGGGGAAACACACAGTCTCACTTTTTGTTAGATGACATTTCTGGGTATGGTTAAATGTTTCTCGGAAGTTGCCGCTCACTCCCAGCTTTGGTCTCTGCCCAAAACCCTTCTATGGCCTTCATTCTTGGGCTCCTTATCTAATGTACTCACGCTGTCTTCTGATGCACGCTCTTTCCCTTTCTCCCCAAGAGAAACCCTGCAAGTTCAAGCTTTGCCCAAGGGCTGTTCGCCCTGTGCTTCCTCGCCTCCCCATGGCTCTGCATCCCTCTCAGCTCTTCCCCTTACACTGCCACCTTCCTGGCTGCTTGATGCTTCTGTCTCTAGGAGATTCTGGGTGCCACTGGATTTCCTCTTTGTTGTCTTCTGCCAACCAAGAGTGCAAATGGACCAGACCTTCTAGATTCTTCCCAATAGGGAGCTGGTTCTCACATTCATTCTTCACTCATCTACATCATTAACAGGTAAATGTAAGTTCTCACTTCCACCCCCCATGTTTAGAGCAGTATGGCACATGGACAAAGCCAACCAGACATCCAATTTGAGCAGAATTAAAGCCTTCTTGATCTGACCTCAGAGCCACTAGGCAGGACTGCGTACTCTGCGAATGCCAGAACAGAATGTCAGAGAGCAAGGAAAACACCTTTCTTAGAGCCTGAAGTAGAAGCCACCAAACCTGTTCCACAGCATATACCCAAATGTCTCAGAACTTGAGACAGGCTGGGAATCAGGGAGTCGTCAGTCCTACTGAGCCCTTATTTCTCCAAAGCCACCCCAGATGTGCGTGTGCTGACTCATGAGATTATTATAGACAGGTAGGCTAGGTAGAAATATAGGTGGTCAGACAGGGCGAGACCTTGAGAGGGTCAGTTCAGAGGCTGAGAATACATTATAACTGTGGCTGGAGGCCCATGCTTGAAGGCCAGACCTCAATATAAAGATGGAATGACCAGGCTTACCTGCCTCCCAAGGGACAGGCAACATACCATAATTAGCATCATCTGGTCCATGGAGTCTAGATAGGCATCAGTCACCCACGGGGTGACCAGGACCTCCTGACCCATCTCTTCCAAAAAAGGTCTTTCTTCTTTTCAGGTACACTTGTTATGTGATCTGCTTCCAACTGGATCAATAGTACTGTAGTGGCTCTGCTTGTCATCTTATTGGTTGATCATAGTTTTGTCCCACATGGTACCCACCTTGTGATTTTTGCATTAAGAACTTCCACTGAGAAGCGGACTCTTTGGCAATCCACTTTTAGGTCAGGAGCTGTCTGTTTCAGTAAATATTTCCTACGCATAACATCCACTATTCCTTAGAATCCATTCTTCAGTTTTGGGAAACATAAACTAGGCGTGTCTGACATCCACCAGGTTGGGAGTTATATTTCCCCTGAATCAGCAGGAGGTCCTGTATCAGGATGAGGTTTGGGGATTAAGAAGGACATGGGAGTTGGGGGGGGAACCTAAAATGATAAAGGGAAAAATATAGCAAGTTCTAAATTTTTGGATGACAAGAGAATCGATTCTTCTTCACCCAGGGGCAGAACATGCTGTATCTCCACAGGAAGCAAATTGTGCTGTGACATTATCCCTCTCTGTACAAAGCACAACCATCCTGACAGCTGAGGGAAGAGGCATCCCCAGCAAGAGAGAAACCCACAAGCAGCACATGCTGGCAGTTCTCCATTCTCCCTCTGCCAGCCAAGCACGGGGTCATTGTTGGCCGGGGCAGGAACAGAGGAATGTCACTTAGCCTTTTCCTGCCACTTTAAGAGTAATAAATATATATTTGATCTTAATCTTCATGAAAAGCCCAAACTTTAAAAAGTAAGGACACTGACTTTAATTATCCACTGATTTCTGCTCTCTTTCTAAAAGTTTATGGAAAAAGTAAAGATCAGCAAATAGTCAAACAATCCAGAGAGAAAGCATGACTGAAATGGGCTTCAGAGTTTACCTATAGGTTTTTCAGGTAACACTGGAGTGCTCACTCCCTCTTCATACAAGGAGACACTGGGAGTGCAGAACCTGAGAACTATGTTCCCAGAACTCCAAAATGACATGTAGCTTCCCACTAGAAGAGGTGGTTGATAGCAGATGGCCATGTCACGGGAGGGCCAGATATGACCCAATGAACAAGCTGGACACTTGTTCTCTCAGCAGGAAGGGTGCCCCTGAGCTTTGCCCTATTCCTTGGAAAAGCATTACAGGAGGAGCAGCATGCTGGGATGGAGGGCAGGCAGGTGGCTGGGGGGGGTGACAGGTGGGGCTGCAGCTTCAGTTCTCAGTGGTGGGGACCATTTAGAGCTCCATGCACTCGTCAGCTAGTGACCTCTTCAAAGTGGATCCACCGTATCTAATGATGTGAGGAGCGCATCACACTGGGTGGGGTGGGCCACAGTATGCAAACCAAGCGTATGCCCAAAGAACATCAAATAATAGCTCTGGGGAATTCACAATACTCCAAACAACAACCACACTTTTGAAGTGTCCACAGATCAAGATACACATATCACTTTGCAGTGAAGCCACCAAACATCTCTCTTGAGCCTTAATTGCTACAGTTAGCTGCTGTCTACTCAAGTGAGTGAGAGAGTTCTCGCTCCCTGACAGGACATGCGTACCAAGACGAGAGATCTGTTTTGGAGTCCAATGAACAGTGTGTCACTGCTCGGTAAGGTGGTATTCCTGGCCAAGCTCAGAACACTCAGGAGTAACCAAGCTCTACGAATGGCGCGCCGCTATGGTTTCTTCCTAGCGTCCAACAACACACAGCATCGAACTTCTGGAGGTAAATATTTAAGGGTTTCTATGAGGCAGTCAAGAAATAATTTTGGTTCTCTGAGAAGACCAGGAAAATAACAGATGCACGTAGTAATGATTTGGGGAGGCAGACTGGCGCTGAGATGCCCATAGGCTTCTTATGCCACTCTAGAGAAGAATCACATATAATGCTTTTAAACACACAAAGAGCTGATTAAAGCTTACACTAGTCTCATGCAAATATATGTGTGTGAGGCAGGGCTGGGGAGAATGATTGGAAGATTGCCTTCTCCTCTCAGAGACTGTACACACAACTTTCTGAGGGTATTGATAACAGGTAAAGAAGAATGGGAGCCAGTATACAGATGTACATGCGTGTGTGCCTATACATGAGGACGCACAGATCCAAAACAGGATAATCTCACAAAATGTTGATATAACAAAACCTGTCTCCATGCTAGAGTTCTGGGATAGCTCTTATTCATTCAGCCTGAAAACTCTGGAGAAGGCAATTTATCTTGCTGCAGCCACATGAATCCACGAGTGTGAGAGTGTGTGTTCACACTATCACCATGCACAGATCTGGGTGGACACACACTCACTCAGGGGAGGGGCCCCTCAAGTCTAATCAGGAGAGGCAGCAGCAAAGTTTGAACAGTACAAACAAGGAGCAAATCTGCAGTGCCCAGGAGGGTCAGTGGAAGGGTGGAGGCAGGAGGCTGGGTTTTTTGCTTACATTTGGCTTCTTCTTGACAAGGGAAGCGAGGAATACATGCTGTTTGCTTGCAGAGGCAGCCACCCATGGTGATGCTCTGCTTTCTGGAAAACTTTTACCCTTCATTTAATCAACAGATGGATGTGTTCTGTTGTGGATTTTTCTGAGAGAGTCCTGTCCCTCTAAGAGCTGTGCTGGCTGGCACAAATGCCAGATGGCAGAGGCAGCACTGGCATTCCAAAGAGTAAGAGGCAACCAATTCACTCTCCCCTTCAAACTCGATTCCACAGGTAACTTTCACTGCTCTTGGCTGAGCAGACAATGGAAAGCCCTCTTCAGAACTTCCCTCCCCTCCTTCCACCATGGCCAGCCGGCAGCTCTCAGTGGCAGGGAGCCCAGAGGTGGCAAAGTTCTTTCCTGAGACAGTCCGCCCCCTTTCCACCCCTGCTAGGCTGTAGAAAGGAAACAATGGGCACCGGGGGCAATCCTAGGGCTGTGTGAGTCTCCGAATTCAGCCTCACTCCAGGAGCTCCATAGCATTCAATGAAACTTCATAAGCTTCCCTTAACCACTGCACATTCCCCCCGCAAACGCAGCCGCCCTCTCTGCAACTGTGCAAAGAGACATATTTTCCGTTGAACACTCAGACAAGTTAGACCTTATTAGAGTCGAAACAGACGCCCAAGCAAGCTTCCCTTCCCCGGCTCCTCTCTCCCGCAACCTGGGAGTGAGAGAGGAGGTTGCCCAGAAGTTCAGAACGGCGTGGCCAAAGACTTACTACCTAATTAACATACCGGGAACTGAAAGAACTCATTTGCATTGGAGAGTTGGAGTTGGATGTGGACAAGTGAAAGTCGCCTCTCTCCTCTGTCCTCCCAGCCCCTTCCTTCCAAACAGTACCATTTTGTTGCTTTTGCAACGACAAAGCAGCCAGCGGCGGTGCCTGTCCGCCGGCACCGAGAGTCGCATCAATCAGCCCGAGTTTCCGAAGCTGCCCGCAACCCTGCCCTTTGCCTCCCGCGCCCTGACAACCCAGCCGACTTCGCTCCAACTCGGGCGGCGCATGGGTCCTACCTTGACTGAAGAGGAAGAAGCAGAGGAAGAGCAAATCGAGCTGGAAAGGTTTCATTCCTCAGCGCAGCGAGGGGAAGCCGGCGAGGTAACTTGGTGTGCAGTTAGTTTCTCTCTCTCGGCGGCTCTCCGGGCTCAGCCTCCGCCGCGGGTCCTCTCCGGTTCGCGCCGACCATCTGCCTGGCCGTCGCTCCGTCCCTCCGAGTGGCTGCGGGCTCTTTGTGCCTCCGGGTCCCTGCAGCCAGCCGAGACAAATCGTCTGATTTTAGCCGCCTCGGGAAGCCGGGATTCTCAGCAGTGTCCCCACTCGGAGCAGATCCATTCTCTGGCTCTCGGCATCCCGGGCACACGGCTCTCTCCGGCGGGCTCCTCCCACAGCTAGCGAGCTAGCGAGTGACGAGCGACAGAAGGGCTCCTTTCACAGAAGCTGGGGTGGGTGGGGGGAGGAGGCGGGGGAGGGGAAACAGGTCATCATTAAAGAGGAAACACTTGGAGAGAGGGGATCTTTGCTGAACGGAGGGTGGGGGAGAGGCTGTGTTCTCTCATTTTCCCTCAACAGGAGGATATCCAGCTTTTGTCACCGTTATTGTCCAAAAAGCATGGTGAGCACGGAGCGGAGCTGTGACTTTTTGTCCTCAAGATGCAATGTTGTCTAAGGGGAGAGAAGTTATGGATGGCTACATGCATGCACATGCATTAGACTGCATGCTCTGCTTCTGCACAAGGGGCTGGAGCCTGGGCAGGAGGGAGCCGCACAGGCAGCGGGGAGGGAGGGACAGCATCTTTCCCCAGCAAGGACTTGGCTAGCGTGTGCAGCAGGAGGCTCAGGAGTTGAAGAGAGAAGCATGCCTTGCATCTTTGAGACTTTCCTAGGGGGGTAGGTAATATAACCTGGGTGTTTGGATATTAGTTTGATTTGCACTGCTCCTGGAAAACAAAATGCAGGAATGAGAGGGGAAACAAGTAGGTCTGTGACACACAGCCATTCATTATTATTATCATGGTCTGTGCATTTCCTAACAAGGACAGGAGCAGCCTGCCTTTGCGTTTGGAGCCTCTCCCCTCCTGAGCACTTCATCACTCTGTATGTGCCTCTTCTCCAAAAGGTGCTCTGAGTCTGACTGTGAAGGAGAGGCCAAGGTCACAGGCACCAGAAGCTTCAGGTCTTTTACCTGTCATGAAATCCACACTCAAATCAAACGCTATTTCCTCCAGGATATCAACATGAATTTATCTAGCTCTGTTTACTTGATAGTCATTTAGACATGCCTGGAATAAGCAGGCCATGGGGGAGAAATAAAACAGTAAGCACAGAGCGCGCCTTTAGAAGTTGCCAATCTGGAGTGCAAGCTGAGTGTACACACAAGCCACAAACTATACAGCCATTCTAAAGCAACATATAAAAATATGCGCTGTTATCTGGCGTGGCCAAAGGGCTGCGGGTAAAGATGCAAGGTGCTCTCAGTGTGGGCCACTCAAGATTCAATTATAAAATCAATCTCTGCTTTCTCAGTCCCTGGACCTCCTGGACGTCTTTTGGGAGCCTCTTAACATTTTCTCCATCACTTTCACAGAGAGGGGTACTTTGCTGACTGTGGGGCTCTTTTTAACTCTGAGTTTGAAAATGTGTATTCACTTAAAAAAAAAATCACCCCTTGGTATTTATGAACAAGAAAGAAGCAGGGCACACGCAAAAGTGCATGCTGGTAGGGGCTGACACCTGGCAGTTGACATCAAAGATCTACAAATTAGTAGGTGTCTGTTTTGTTGACTTTTCTATTCTTAACTTAATAGTTTATTTAACTGCATCCCTTAGAGGCTGTTAAACATATCAAAGGGAAATTTGTAAGCGAGCTTGGTGGTGGTGGTGGTGGTGGTGGTGGTGGGGAGATGCTGAGCAAGAGAAAGCAAGAAAACATAAAAGAAGCAACCCAGCAGCTAAGTGAGCAGATAAGGTACAGAAGCAACTTGTCAGCACAGCCTTAGTCCATTAGCTCGGTGTAACACACAATGCAATGAGACGGGGGAGGCGAACCAGTACAAATGAAGAAGAATTTCAAACACTATATACCAAATAGCATCGAGGCTGCAAATACTGTATGTAAGAGCTTGCAGCAGTAGAAGTTGCTTTGCACTAAACCTACAGGGCAAGGGCAGATGAAAGGTGTGGGTCTCATGCCTGTGGCCGCGTCTTGTACTGACCAAAACTAACAGCAGAAGGTAAAGGAAGGGTACCTGCCCAAGCAACATTTGATGCTTTAACTAAAGATTTATCTTTGAAGCTGTTATTTAATTTTGACTGTTAATTCCTAAATGGCCCGCAGCCCAGATTTGTTTAATTCTGCCCAAAGGATGTACAGTATTACTAAGCCAGGGTCATGGGGCTGGAGGACTGAGCTACAGGCCAATCAGGCCCCGGTGTGTGCACCTGGCTCACAGTCACTCCTTGGAAGGAGACCGGGCTGGAGGGGGAGGTGGGAGTCTGGGGTGGGAAGGACCTCTCCCTCTCCCGCTGATGTCCGAGACTGGCCTCAAGGCCCCGGAATGGTTCCGGACCCCCACAGCCAGCCGGGCCTGTTCCCTTCTCCGCCCCCCTCCGTCTCCTCCCCTTAGTCTCCGGTCTCCGGCAGGAAGGGAAAAAGCTTGGATTAAGTGATGACTTGCCCGCCTCTAAAAGGACCGCGCAGGAGGCGTTTCAACCCTGAGTGCCGGAAAACCCGCGGCAGTCTTCGGCGGCCACCACGTGGGGGAGAGAACGCGAGCTGTACCGGCAGCACCCACAGCCGGCCGCGCTCTGGCGCCAGCCCCGACGGCGGCCCCGCCACCTCCGCCCGGGCCGCCCGCGGCCTCACCTCCTCCGGGGGCTCGGTTAACCTCCTGGCGCTGCAAGGCGGCCTGCGCGCGGGTCGCTCGCGAGGAGGGAGGAGGAGGCAGCGCGGAGTGCGCGGCTCCACCTGATGGAGAAGCGCGGAGAAGCCTCAGAGCCCTGCGCGCGGCGAGGCAGGGCGACCTGCTGCAAACTTCCGCTCCTGGGGGGTGGCGCGCGGGGTCCGGGGTGTCTCAGCGCAGCCGATGGAACTGGCAGCTCCCAGGAGACAGTGGAAAACCATTAACTTGTAAAGCCGCCCAAATTCTGGTTTTCGGCACATCCACGCTTCAGGTCTCTGTAGCGCCCACCGAGCGAGCCAGGGTCGTTCGCCAGCAGGTGGCATCCTCTTCAGCGTTTCTTCTCCAGGCTCGTAGCCGGGAGGTGGACTTCCTCCGTCCCCACGCCCCTGTCCAGGCCTTCAGTGCCAAGTACTGTGTTCTCTGTGCCCTGGGGACCTCCTACTCCACCCCAACTTGGCAGGGGTGGGATTTCGAAGAGTACCGTGGAAGTTGGAGCCCACACAGAAAGAGAGCTTGTCTCAGACTCTGGCTTGCTGGCCAAGAACTTGAGAAAGGCAAGGCTCTCCGGGACAGCGTCCAAGCGCTATTCTCCGGGCAGCAAGCGTGGCCTCCACGGTTTCTGAAGCCTGAAGCAAGGGAGGAGCCTTGTAGTTGTGGGTCCTGTGCAGGAGTTAGAAGTACTGCTGTTGAGAGGCCAGAGCGGGTTGGTGGTCGCGCACCCCGAAACCCCAGCTCATCCTTGCTTTTCAGTGACCTTCCTTGTGCCTGTCAGTCCAGAATCAATAACTTCTATTATTCTGTTAGTTTGTGCAAAGGTCCACTTGGGTGCTTAGAGATGTGTGGAATGATTGCATGAATTTGCATGGTTGGAAAGCGGGCCGTCTACTTGGAGGAGAGAGAGAAAAATATACAGAAGTGGAAAAAAAAACGTTAAATAATTTACCCCCCTCCCCCCCTCCCAACCAGGGATTGAGCTCAGGCCCTTGCACTTGCCAGGGAAGTGCACATACCACTGAGCCATCTCCCCGGCCCCGTTAAGTATCTTATTGGCATGTTAATAAGACAGAAATTGCCCTGGAGTTCGTCTGTCCTTGCTTTCCTTCTACATGGAATCTTTTAGGTGGGGTCGCCGGAGGCCTCGCAGGAAGCTGCAAGGCCGAGACACCTGGCAGGGCCTCATCTGGGAGCTTGGGGTCTGAGCTGTCATCCTCCTCTGCCTCTGTGGGTGCCAGGCCTGGATTCCTCTCACTGTCGTTGGGTCCATTTGTGCCACAAGCAGGATAAGACGGGGAGGGGCTTTTCTGGGAGGAGGCAGGGATCATCACCAGCAGAGAACTTCCTGCCTAATGTCTCTTGGCAATATTTGTTGCATCGACGCATTATAAACCACATTCTTTTTGTTTTTCCTACATCCTGCCGGTACTGATTAAAACCTTACCCAGAGAGTTAAGACATTTTGAATAGGCCTCTGCTGGGAGTTCAGGGTAACCTGACTCTCCGTTCCCTGGGTGAGTTAATAAGGGCACTAACCTACTTCCACTTCCAGGGACCAAACCGTCTTCAGAGGGCTTATCTGGGCAGCAGCCATCTGACCTGGGCAGTCACAATCCTCCAGTTTATTTCTTTCTCATTTCTCAGAGCCAGATTTTTGTTCATATTCAGTGGTGGCAAACCTTTTTGGGCTTCTGATAATAACAAACAATCTGCTACAGCACATGTGCCATTTGTTTGCCATCACTAGTATAGGTAGGTTACAAGACTTTAACCCTTTAGCTATTGTTGTTCTCACTAATATTCTGGAAAAGGCAGAAAGAATAAGATATTTTGCATTTTAGAAGCATCATCCCCAAAGCAAGATTCATCCAAGACAGGGCCCAAAATCAGTGGCTCAGGATGAGCCTTTGGGCTTCAATCTGCCCTGGCTTTTGCTAACTATTGCAAACCTTTAATGAACCTGGGTATATCTTTCTTCATCTATAAAGAGCCAGTGGATCTTTGAGGTCCTTCCCACCCCCCAAATCTTATTTTCAGTTTCTCAGAAGCCACAGCTCCCAGCATGGAGAGATTTGGAAGACTTTTTCCAACAGCATCCTGGTTAAGGCAGAATATTTTGATCATTTCCTACCTCCAGGAAAACAGGCAAAAACCTTGAAATCTGTTGCTCTCCTGAGTATCACTGTTCCCTCAAACTGTTTCATTTCCATTGTACTCTGGGTGCCTTCAGTTTCTTCCCAACTTACTCAACCTGTATGTTTCCATTTTTTATTTTTCCCAGAACTACCTCACATCCAGCCTGAATTCTGGGTTCCAGGATACATTTTCTTCAACATACATTCTATCATTGCAGTGGATACAAAGTTTGTATTAGTGGAGGAGGAGAAGGAGGTGGTGGTGGTGGTGGTGGCGGAGGATGAGGATGAGGAGGAGGATGGCAAAGTGGCCAAGTGGGAAAGGCTTCATTTGAGGGCAGTGAAGTCCTTGGTGCTTTCTTCATCTGCATATGAATCGTATTTTAATGTGAAATGTGTCAAATCATGCATCTTCTGCCCTTTGACCCTGGCAGTCCCATGGGGGTAGGTAGGAAGTGTTTCTCTAGTTTGCCAGTGTCCCCAGGTCACACTCTGGTAGGCAGAACACACCAATGAGTGAACAGCAAAGCTTTACCTAGTGCCCCACATCCCATTTCCTGTTTTCTGAATCCAATTTAACTTATTCTTCACTCTGTTATTAAGCCATTGTCAAACATCTGGCATGTGCCTGCCATTGCTCTGGCTGTATTTTATGGGGCTGGGTAATGAATTGAGCCTATATATAGTTTGCAGAATGTGGAACACACTTTAAGATGCATGGCACTATAGAAATGAAAGATATTTTTATCTCTTTGGCATCATTCTGCACAAGAATACGGTTCTCTGGCAGTACTGTATAAGAACAATAGACCTGTTTAGCCTTGACACACTCATGCATGCAGGACACTGGGTATTCAATTCACATGGGAGCAGCATTATCTCTCTCAGCAAAGGCCTGAAGAGTGTACACTTTACAGGGAAGAAAAGATATGAGAAATATTATGAAAGGCGGTGGCAGTGCCCCAGTGCCTTGCTCGTTGCTGGCTGAGAGCAGGGGCCGCGACCTGCATCCCAGCTCTGTGGATGGCACCAAAAGCGAGATTCAGCATCCCTCCTCAGGGCTTGGAACAGGTCTAGTATCATTTCAGAGCATGCTATGCTCTTTTTATGTGTATGAATAGGCTAATTATGTGGAAAATATTGGAAGACAGTGAAATACCACTTACATGACTCATTTGTGGTATTCAAAGTAAGAGAAATTATACAGCATTTGTTCTTTTTTCTCTATTATTCTTTTACATGTTTCTCACCCACTCATTGCCCCAACCACACACACTCAGGTCCTGGGTCATAAATTAATAACTTGTCATGGGAGCCAAGGGAACAGCTACATCTCATTCCAAGTCCCTATAAGTTTTCATCCTCAATGACAAAGTTGATTTTCTCTTTTCTGTTTATTACACACTATGTTCTTCCTTTCTATCCTCACATAACAAAATTGTATGTTTCCACATACACTGACTTAAAGTTATAACATACAAAGTGTCTCAGTTACTCTTCTCTCGTTGCTGGAACAAAATATGGACACCCAACATGAAAGAAGGAAAGCTTTATTTAGCTCACAGTTAGTGGAGGTTTCAGTCCATACTCTGCTGGCTCCAAGGCAGAG
>NDGN011454422.1:0-15017 GCA_002564285.1 Tympanoctomys barrerae
AACTCAGGCCCTTGAGCTTGCCAGGGAAGCGCTTATTCCACTGAGCCATCTCCCCGGCCCCATGATTACATTTCAAAGCCTATTGTTCTCATTGACGTGTTCTGTGAGTGAATCTATGGGTCAATGGCAACTAATGATAGAATGTGAATAGATTCAGAGGAAAAATATATATCACAGCTAGCTTCGTATAAACAGAGAAGTTATATGTGGGGTCATCGTGGAACAGGAGCATAAGAGTGAGTCCAAAATGCACTGCACAAAGGAGAGCCTTATAATGTCTACTGTTCACACACAAACACAATCACAGCAAAGGCAAAATGTATTGCTGCTACTTATTATTTTAATGTACATTAATTGATAACAGTATTACAAATGATAAAATTATATACAATCACTTAATATAAATACTCGTGTTAGCACAGTTGCCAGTATCTCTTGTACAAAGTTAAATCATTTATACAGTTTGGGGAATCATGCTTTAAGTATCAAGATATCTTGAGCTTTAAATGTATTTCCCTTAGCTTCAGAGAAATATAAACTTCTGCTGGCCTCTTTGTGCATATTAAACACTGACTTTGAATATTCCTTAGTTGATAGTTTGTTCTTCCTGAAATGTTGCCTCTAGAGAAATTTCTAATGACAACCAATCCTCTAAGCACTTTATTACAACTGCTTATCAATTAATTAATGAACAGAGGGATATCTTTAATGAAGCTTCTCACCTTTTGGGGAAGGCCAAATTAAAATCTGAAACCCCTCTGGTGTGAAATAACAATTTTCCTCTTTAGGCTAAATGATGGTATCAAAACCAAAGTACCAATTGGTGTGTTTCCAGTTACTGGCCATTTGTCCGGGGTCCATCATTTCCAAGAGTGACAGCACCATACATACATCATTGGTTTAACTTCTTCCTACATAACTCACTAAAATTAAATCACAAGTCCTAGAGAACACAGTTGTATTTCAGCCATTGTTTGCCAGAGAGAGAAAACAAAAATTTCTTATATAAAAAGTTGCAGCTAATAGTTATATAATTGCCTGCATATCTGAAAGTTAAGATATTATCAGGAAGGCATAGGAATTTCAAAGTGATTGAGGAAGTTCTTTTTAAATGTGTAATGATCTTTGAAAGATCATAATCAATTGTAAACATTGTCATTGTGCTATTGTTGAAAATATTGTTATTTTAGCTAATTGCCATTCCTGCTGTAGAAAAGTACTAATTTGCTGTATTTTCTGCCACATTTCCTTCTCACACCTACAAAAAATTATTTTCTATTTTCTTAGTCTTGCTTATTTCTAAATATTCAACTTTTTGTTTTTTCCTACAGCTAATAAGAGATTAAAGGTTCTTAAATGTTATTTTGAGATTTCAGGTACAATTTTTAGAAATTCTGAATCATTTTTAAATATAAAATAGTTAAATAATACTTTTATGTTTGTTTTTAGTAAATCTTCCTGCATAGGAAAAAAATTAGATTCACTTACTTTAAGTTATCATGTGAAACCACCTACTGGGATTTATCTTATAAAAATAAGACATCTGTAGCAGTGGATATGCTAAGGCTACTTGCATCTATGACTTATTTTAACAAGTTTAAAATTTGTTTCTTGTGAGAATTATTGATTTCCTGTTTAATTTATAATAAAATATGTGTCTTGTACCAATAAGCTTTGTACTGTATGAAACATTGTCCATTATAACACTTTTTTATTGGTCAAATTTTAGATGCATGTTAACACCAAAAGTATTATTACAATCATATGTTCTTGAAGTGAGTTGAAATTGTATGGGCAGATCAATTTTTCAAATGGAGCGATTTAGAGATAGAGTTTAAAGTTCATAAGATTTGAGGAAACTATCTAACCACATTTTATCAAACCACATTACATTTTTTCATTCAAAATTCTGATAAAACAGTACTGTTGAAGCTCATAATAATTTTGAAGTGTGCTTGCATGGATAGGTTAGGTAAACTAATATCATCAGTACATTTTTCAGCCAACCACTTAAAAAGTTATGTTTTAGTCTCTTAAAGTAGCCACACTGGTTTTCAGTCTTTTTTCCCCCCTTGTCATGAAATTAAAATACTTGAAAGCAGTGGCTTAAGCTAGAATTTAAGAAGGAGGTTCTTACAATTGATGTCCTTTAATTCTAAAATACACACATAAATGATAGTCTTTGATCTTAGCAAAATGTACAATTGATTGTAAAGATAAAAAATAAATATAATTGAAAAAGTATGACATATTATAAAGAGTTCCTTTTTGAGAAGTGAATTATTATTACTTTTATGGTTATGTAACTCCTCTTCAAAATTTATAACTCGTAAGTCAGTTACACATTTAGGAATAAAATAAATTCACAATTTCATCAGTATTAAAATCTTTCTTTGGTATATGTGGCCTAGCAAATGACATAAATTAACTAGATTTTAGATATGCAAATATGCTTTTGACTTTTTTTCTTGAACTTAATGGAATTTAAATAAATTATTTTCATGGTTTTATTTGTTACAGCTAAAACTTCCCCATTGAAATTAATGGCATCAATTGACAGCAAATGCTCCATTGCCATAAATGGATTTTAATAGTGATTCATTCCAGTTGGAATGCACAGCATGTGTAGCTTATAGATCATGTAGTTAGGGAAGGAAGGGGTCTATTCAATCAGGAAGTCTAGTTCGCCTGTTTGGAAAGAATATAGTCCTCAAATAGAGGACAAAGCATTTGATCTTAGCCAAAAGGCCATGAACAAAAGCTATTTTAATTTATTGCAATTAAAATGAATGGGATTCAATCTAACACATTTATGAGGATGCGATAACTATCGAATCACATTCATTTCAGTGGGGTGTGTTAGTCATCCAATTCTATTCATTTCCATGGGGATCCATTATTTATTGAATCACATTTATTTAAATGGGGATTCATTAGCTAAAAAAATCTAATTAGTTTCCATGTGCATGCATTAGCTATCATGTCATCCTTCCTTTCAAAGACAATTCTCTAGTTATCAAATCCCATGCATTTGTGTTTGGATAGGATTCTAGAGTTTGAAAAAGCTGTTATTCTTAATTAAATGGTTGCAATAAACTGTTATCGTTACTATCCTCTTGCATATTTAAGAGTATTTTCTCAATATCTAAACACATAGTCACCCTACTTTTCAACACCTAAAGCAAATGATACTTTAGACAATAAAACATTTAATTTAGCAGATGTCAAAAAGACCAATATGGTTTTTAAAATATGAGCACGGGAATATGGGTAAGTCTGTATCAATTTTTCCTAAAAACTATTCATTTTAGTAAGTTTTCACATTCTGAGAGAATTTTCAAATGAGGGAAAATTGATAACCTATTGAGAAGATGAAACATTAGGCTACTAGCTATGTGCACGTGTATGCTAAGCTAATGTAGTAGTCTGTGGAATAGCATCACCATCAGATCAATTCCCTTGTCCTTTCCTGACCACAATTTCATTTGCTCATTATTTTGTTTGTTTGTTGAGACGGGGTCCTGCTATGTTTTTCAAACTGGCCTTAAACTTACTGTCTAACCAAGAATAGCCTTGAGCTCACAGCAACCCTCCTGCCTTAGCCTCCCCAGGGCTAGTATTGCAGGCTTGCACCACCATGTGCTGTCATAGGAATCCTCACTTATTAAATAAAATCTGTGCTTTGGATAAACAAGAACTTTCTTATTTGAGGTTTCTTAGTATGAAGTTAAATAGATATGTAAAACTAGATTAAGCAACAAACCTAATTATTTTTAGATCAAAATATACACACCTTTGAAATTACGTTGACATATATAATATATAAGATATAAAATGTATAATACATATGTCTTCAATATATGCAAAACAGCTATAGCTTTATCTAATACTAAAATAAATTAGAAGTGATAAGGTACTTTATATTACATCAAGCTATGAGTGGTGCAAGAACCTAGTTTAAATGAAAATATTGTGTGTGTAATATATATACATATATAATACATGTATATATTATATATAAAATACATGTTTATAATATATACAATGCTTAATATTTTAAAGCTATGGTGCCACAGAAGTCCTTCTGAATTCCAAGGACATTACTGTTGACACTGACATGGTGGTTCAGTTCCTTTTCAACCTTACTAATACATTCCACTGGCTGAATGACCAGAAACACCTTGTTTCATTTACTTTAAGTTTAGTGAAGCCATTTTCTTCCAAGATTTTTTTTAAGTGCAGATACTGTAAGAAGTATGCATTAGTAGTTCTTCATATCATCATGAGAAAATAAAAGTTTGTGACTAGGTACTAATCACTGAGTCTTTTTCAAGTTCGTTTCCTTATACCTAAGACAAATGTGATCTTATATAAGCATTTTCCAGTACTTGCATTTTATTAGTTATATGATTTTATATCAATCACTTTTTTGAACTACAAAGTGAAACACAAACATAAAACGATTTAAATTAATATGTGGGAAATGCAGTATGCAGAAAATTGCCACCTCCCATAGTATTTGTTAACTCAAAGAACCTTAGCAGTCTAATTTCCTGATGTTTCTAGTTCTTCATCTAAAATCAATGGAGAGAATAAACATTACCTCATATATTATTTTAAGAATTATATGCCATATGAATTTTTTAAGCTGCTTATTCCAATACTTGTAAGCATACCACCATGATATCTGTATAAATATGTAAAACGTGTACAAATATAGTATGCGCTCAATCTAAATATTTTTACCAAATATTTACAAGGTAAGAGAATCGGTAATAAATTCCAATCCACAGAAGTGGCTTTTCCTTCATTTTGTCATGTAAAATAAGATCAGCTATGTTTAAGATGTCAATATGGCTGAGAAAAAGCATTTATTTGGCAGTAGTACATATTTTTATATTCTCATTTATGTGACTAAAGTGTCTCGCCAGCAGTGAACCCCAAAACTGTCACCAGTAAATTCTTAGTAAAATGCATTATACAATAATTTTGACTAAACAATTTTACTCCTTGGATGTAAAAGTCAACCTGTGTGTCACTTTCATCCTAATAAACCATGCTGCTGATGGGAGGGCTCCGGTGATTGTAGAAAGCAGAAGGACAAGTTCACAGGAGAATGGTGCACAAGGAGCCTTGATTATTTTCTTCCTTGTGAAGGAGGAAGATGTGAGGAGGATCAATAAACTAATAACAAAAGTCCACATTTACTCTGAAAACTGAGTTTGTGCTCAAGTTGGTGGAGATTAAACCCCGAGGTTTCACACTGTGTCACATCGCTGCCCCTTTAAAAGAAAATGAAATATGTTCTTACTAAGTTCCCAAATTGCCTAGGCAGTGCTGGAACGTGTGATCCTCCTGCCTCTGCCTCTCCAAATACTAGAATTACAGAAATGTGACAAAATATCAGATGTTGAAATTAATCTTTATTCAGGAAAGTCTGCACCAAAATGGAAAGATTACATCAATTCCTAGTTGAGGCAGTTAGTCAAGACATATTTCCTGGTAACTAAGTTGCTCATCTATGGTCATCTAGTGTTTTTTTTTTTATTTTTTTATTTACTAGTACAAGTTTGCAGTACATAATGATTACATTCAGGGTAAGGAATCAGTCTATGTTTGTAGCACATCTCAATTCTTTTTCCCTTTTCCCTCTACCCCTGTTTTATTTTATCAGCATCAGATTCATTTATTTATCTTATATGTCACTGCAAAGTTAATTACCATATGTAAGCCACATATATAAATAAAAAAACAGACTAGAAGGCCAGATTATATATAAAACACATAAGATAACTATACTACATCAAAGTACACTTCCAGATGCAAAGTTGAATTTTAAAGAACAGCCTTCGCTATATCTCAGAAGCCGTACTTGGACTTTCTACATATCATTTTAAGGTATAGTCAGATGCTAGGCTGAACTCAGGGATAAGGTTCAGAAGGACTGGATCCTCTAAACACCTGAGTTCAGGGGAAACTCTTGTTCCTAGAGCCAATGAGGATGGCCAACCTCACCTAACTTGATAGCTCTTGACTCTTCCATGCTTTTGAAGTATAAATCAATTATAGAAATTTTAGAACCTACATTTTCTTCGGTATTATAGAGATTCATAATTAGTCTGTGATGCTATACATCTTATTTAACTCGTTATGTATACACATGTTGTTTTGATAAACATATATCTCGAATACCACCAATTGCAGTCATATAATACATATACCCACATCTCACATAAATAGAAACAAATGAATATTTCATTACATTCATTTTCCCAGGTATGTCTGGCAATGATACTGTGTGGTTGATCTGGCAGAATGATTCCAATATTTTGTATACAGAGAGCAAAGAACTGCAAGTGCGCATACAGCAGGGATAGAATAAGGAGCTATATTTACTGAAGAAAATGGGAAAATGTGCTCAGGGCAGGTCTATGCCAACAGAAACAAAAAGAGTGATGTAAATGAAGATATGCTTTCACAGCAACAGAGAAATAAAAAGCAAACAGATTACTAATAATCAGATTTCAGCTTTTTGAAGGTGTGCAACCCAGCACTGGTGCCTCATCTTGGATCTCTGGATAAGAATGAGAAAAGTGATTGAAAAGTGCTGAGTCATCTCAAGGCCTTCAACATTTAAGCCTGTCCCAGGGACCCCTCAGATTATGTTGCATACATGATATGCACCCCATAGTATGAATCCCTTATGAGGTCTGAGTGGGAAAATGTTACTGAAGAATCAAGCTTTGAAATCTAACATAAATGTGGTTTGCCTGGAACTTTAAAGTTGTGCTGGGTCTTTGTTACTTTTGCTTCTCTTCAAAAAGTGGAAGGAGGGTTGTTGTCCAAATTCAGGTGGAATGATAGTGAGTATTCTTCGCTTTCAATGCATTGCCTGAACTGTGAATGCTTAGTAAGTACTTTCACTTACATTTCTTGTAGTTTAAAATGCCCTGGTAGGGTGGTGAGATGGATCAGCAGAATAAGATCCTGCTTAGGCAAGCACAGGGACTGGAGTTTGATCCCTGGCACCAAATGCCACTTCCGCCCCACCCCTGGGGTGCTGAGCCAGTCACTGAGTCCTGGCCTGGTAGCACACACCTGTAATCCTGTGCTGGGAAGCTGAAAACAGGAGGATCACTATGAGTCCTAGCTGCGTAATGAGACCCTGTACCAAATACATATATACATACATACATACATACATACATACATAAAATGAGTGGAAAAATATAAAATGTAACCATATGTTAGTCAATGAAAAATTAACATTGTTTTAATTTCAATGGAGAAAGCACCATAGAATCATAAAAACCCCCCAGGTGCTAATAGTTCCTCAACTTGATGTATAGTATACGCTTTTCTTCCTTATACAGGTCTCTGACTTCCATGTCTTACAGTTTGCATTAGTCGGTCATTACCATGACCAAATTACCTGGCCAGGAAAANAAAAAAAAAAAAAAAAAAAAAACACTTCAAAGAGGGAAGTTTTATTTTGGTTTATGGTTTTAAAGATTCAGTCCTTGAATCACTAGTTCCATGATGGTAGGACACAGGTGCAGAAGAGCACAGTGGAGCAAGGCCACTCCCCTGTGACAGTTGGTCAGGCCAGGAAGAAGGAGCAAATTCAAGCTGTAGGTTCAAGGCTACATATTGCTGACTTAGTTACTAGTCTCTACTCCTACCAGTACATTCTGCTACAATGTTATCAGTTGGGTAATTTATGGATTATCTTAGTTCCCCATGGTCTAATCACTTTCCAAAAGCCTGACCTCTTAATATATGAGCCTTTGGGTGGACACTTTGACCCTAACTGCCACAGAGAATTTATTTTATAAACTTTACAATTTTAAATTTTGCATCCATTTGAGATGTAAATTCTCTGCCTAGTTTCATGTGAAGTTTTTCAATGCAGAAATTGAAATTCTCTTTCAGTAGAATTTAGGAACAATCTCTTTGAAATAGTAGAGCTTCTATATCTCAGTCTCTACAAAAGGATAGGAACCTATGATAATCACCCCACAGTTGACATAAGTGGGTCACTCATATTGAACAAACTCATCTCTCCAAATATCCTCCAGTATTTTTCTAGTAGTTCAACCTAGCACTTAAAAACATCCACATTTTTCATTTAATGTGGTTCAGTTTAGTTAGTCTCCTGTTGAAATAGTTTTGAATAAAATGCTCCTTCTCTGGTTAACAATGTTCAACGCAATTGTTAACTAAAACTCTACCTGCTATTTATCATTCAGTTTGTCCAAAATTGAAAATACCAAGTCCTAGTGTTAAGAAGAAACAAACAAACATGAAATCTGAGTTCCTTCCCCACTTTTTCATAGAAGCCACAGCATATAGAAGTAGTCCAGTTCAGGAGGTGGGTGTAGAGAGCTAGGATGGAAGACAGCAAAATAAACACCTCCATGCGAACTTCAAAAGCCACTCAACAGAAAATGATAAATACAGAATCATAAAGAACAGTAAAAACAAGTTGCAGAAGTGCCCAGCGGGTGTGTTGCAAACGTGGCCTCCCTTCTTCTCTAAATGAATTTATTTATTTATTTATTTATTTATTTATTTATTTATTTATTTGGTTCAGGGTCTCACTGCACAGCTTGTAGTGATTCAACTGTTTTCAGCCTCCCCAGGGCTGAGATTACAGGTGTGTGCTACCACAGCTGGGCTGGGAGGCCAGCTCAACATGTCTGGAAGTGGAGTCAGCATTTCATGTAACACTGAGGATTCAATCCTGGTCCTTGTGCTTGCCTATGCATGTGCTTAGTCCACTGAGCTATCTCACTGGCCCTTTTCTAAATGAAATTTTTATATCAAAATATTTTTCTTATTCATAATTGTGTACTCACTACTTACTGATTTTTATTACCAAGTGTCTATTTTGTACCATGCTTGGAATATAACAGCAAGTTGCGGACCCCGGTCTTCTCTCAAGTATCTCAGCATCTGCAGGAAGATGTGGATCTAAAAAGAATGGGTATTATAGATCTCTTTAGTGATTGATCCATTGAGGTCCCTGAAATAAATACTGAGTTCCACAGAAGCTGTAGCTTGAAATACAAAAATCCATGAAGAAAATTACATATGACACATTCACCATCTTTTTGCTTCTCTGTTAAAAGGACAGTAACTGCCCTGAATATAACCATTTAGTTTAGTTGTTCTGTAAGCTAATGATGAAGAGCAGAAAGAGAGATGAGTTTAAAATTATTATAGTTCAGCCTATGGGGAAGGAAATTGGATGGATCTGTGGACAAAAAATAAAAATGAGATGGAAGCTAAGACGTTGTGCATGGTGGGCAATGATCTACCACTGAGCTACAATGTAAGCACCTTGTGGAGATATATGTATATATGTATATAAAAATTTATATACATAAATTCATATATGGATAAGATATGAATATATATAATCAGAATATTTCAGAAAAAGTCAATTTATCACATAATGGAGAAATTATAGAATTAAAAGTTCTGGTCCTAGTTCTTTTGAGATCTTGGGAGACAATGCCACTTGCATGAATCTCTCAGTTGCTCAGTTGCAAACCAAACATGTTGAGATATCTAAATCCAGCATACATATAGTCTATCTGTTCTTAATGGTGTGCTATTTCAGAAAGTTGATGGAAATAAAATGTCATATTTCTGGAGACTACCATTTTATTTTGGTAATTTTATTTATTATTACATGCAGAGCATCTCTTTTATCCTGGCGCATAAAGCTCTTAGAGCTCTAGTTCCAACTTCTCTCTCTAATATTATTTTTCTGCCAGTTGCCCTCTCTTGTTTCCTGCGATACATTCATGATAAATTTTTCATGATTGTCTTTCATGGCTGTCTCTCTCTGATGTAAACCACCAATCTGTTCCTGTTCTTTATAAAGGAATTGTCTATCTTTTTGTCTTTTACTTTTTGCCTGATAAAATCATTTCACTTTCTGAAGCAAGTCAGCTTTCCTCTCCCTGTCAATCAGCCTTGACAATACTGCTAAAGCTGAATTCCAGTGACTGGCTTTCTTTCTAACTGTTAGACAAAAACTGTTTGTGGAGGTCATTGTTTTGGACTAGCTCCTGTACTAGTCTTTCAAAGACTAGAACACACAAGCATGAAATCATGACTGTACATGTTACACAATTAAAATGAAACTTTAAAAAAGCTGGTAGATCTCTAAACAGGCCAGTTTCTCCTGAAAACAAAAGATTCCAGTGTAGTAAGGAAATCTCTTCAGCTTTAACTAATTACAAAATTGTAGCTTTAAGTAATCTGTGTTCACTACACATCTGTCTTTTCCATTGCTGTTTTTTTGTTCTCTGTTTCTAAAACCCACTTTGATGCTGTTGCGTGATTGGGGCTTCTTACTTTATATTTTGTAGAGTATTGGCTACTCAATTTATCAGTTGTAAATAAAAACCAATTTACTCCATAGCTAAACTTATTGCAATTTTGTCTTTTAACATGTATTTTCTATATATTTAAATCAGGCTCCTAGGAGAACACTGAAAAACAAGGTGATAGTTTTACCATGTATATAGCTAAAGTCTGAATTGGAAAAGCCCAATTCCCAAATCTCAGCATTGTCTCTTTGAGCCATGCATAGGAAGTTAGTTTATTGACTTTCAGTATCTTAGTTTCTTAATACTCATGAAGGGACACAATGCCTACCGTACGACAACATGAATGGTAGGTGACATCATACATGCAATGGTTTCACCATAAGAATATGCCCAGGAAATGGGAATGTCCTTCTACTTGTCTGGACTATTACCATATTCAAAGTGTCTGTCAGCAAGAAGAAAAGCATTTATCCTACTCATGACTTCTACCTTGGGTAAATAAAATTATGTTGTAATTGGGTAAATAAAATTATCTTCTCTACCGCAGAAATTTCTTGTGCATTTATAGTTTCATTATTTCCAATTAACTACTATGCTAGCATTATACTATATCAAGGCAGAACTTTAGAACTTAATATGTCAATAAATTTACCATTTAATTTATTCAAGACTCCCTGCGAGCTCAGATTGAATGTTCTTTTCCCTAATCATCACTTTTACCTCATCTTCTCTGGCTCAGTCCCTGGGCTGTGATGGTCATTGTGCTCTATGACATTCCTGAAATTTTAGACTCTACTCTGCCCTGGAGTTTCCTTTGTCACTAACATTCATTGTTCAGGTAAAAGCAGATTACACACTTTTGATAACAAGGTACCTTTAGTAACAATCAGAAATAGCCTCCAACTTATTAGGAGGGAAATTAATTTAACAAGTACTTTTTTCACTAAAAAGCCATCAACTTAAATGTCATGTGTATGTTTTGTTATAGTATAAGAGAATAGAAGTGCAGAGAAAATAAGTGAAAGACTGAGACATTATTTCAAACTTTTGTACAAAAAAGTCTTAAGATTTCATATTGTTGTCCTTGTCAAAATAAATACATTCAACTTATATTTCAAGAGGTTATGATAACAATAAACTATGTTTTTCAGGATGGACTTGGTTTTGAACACAGGAACATATTTAATTGGTTGACAATTGTAGGAAGAGATATGACACATTATAATTACAAAAAAAAGTTCTCTCTTCCATATCTGTTAAAGATACAATACTGGTATAATGTATTTTACTTTGGGCAAAATGATGCAATTCACTTGCTAATAAATTTTTACCAGCTAAATATAATAAATATCTACTAATAGTGCATGGGCAATGATCAATAAAACCTTTGCATTGCAAATTTATTCCTTATAGATAATCTTAAAGTGTATTTTACCATCAACTTAGCAAATATGATATTGTAACTTTATTATATATTTTATGTAAGTGAGTTTTTCACAATGAAATTGTAATATGTAAGCATATAGCAAAAATAGAGCATGCAAAACTATGTATTAGTTTTAAGATCAGAATGTTCCTCCTCCTATTGGTAACTGTTAGGTAGTTTCAAAAGAACTACAGCTTTCACCTAAATTTTCAAAGACAGAGCTATATGAGCTATAATTTCATATTCTCTTAATTAGCAATTTTTAATACAAATTTAGCAATGATGACTTTTTTATGTGAGACTATCTCTTCCATTTTTTCCTCCTGAGAAGGTGTACCACATATCACATGGCTGATTCTTGGCACTTTAATTTTGCCCTGGGTTTTGAAAGCAGCCTGCGCATGAGATAGTTTTGCTGCCCCTGTAGCAGCTTTTTGAGATATGCAGCAGGCACTGTGCATTCCAGATTAGAATCTGTCCTCCTCCCCACCTCCACCCCCGCTTAATCATTTAGCTTTCTGGGGGCTTCATCATTTCCGTTAATAGAAAGAAGACATTTGAACATTTGGGTAATCATTGTATTTGCAGGCTGATCCACACACTAGCTCCAGTACAAGGACACGTGGTCATATATACTCCAGCACTTTCTTCCCAACACACCTTACTATTCATTAAACAGGAGAGATTATTTTCTCACCTAATGGGGTGATAAAAACAAAGCACTTATATTTGGGGGTTGAATTACCTGGATGTAGCTGCCTCAGAAATAATTTCCATTGGAGATCTTTGCTGCTGAGTGGCTAGCGGTTAACGGCTCCCTCTAAGTGGACACTGTGTCATTTGAAATGGAAAGTTTATTTTTAACAGAAAGTTGAAAAAGATTATCAAATCAGAATGAAGAATTGTCTTGAGATCATTTTAATTTTTTAATAACTGTAAGTTATCCCTGAACAATTGTTTTTAAAGGGAAAATGAGCATTCATGAAATTCTACTATTATTTGATTCTGTCTTTTCAGTGAGAATTTTAATTATTTTCTAACTAGGAATAAAATGTGTACAAATAAGAATAAGCATCTGCAAAAAATAATTTTTAAAAACCAGTCCCTCTGTTTCTGCCATTATTTTCAGCCATAGGTCAATGTACGCATAAAATGTTGAAGTTTTGTTTTCTTAAAAGTTCAATTTGGGTGACAGTTTTAAACACTACAAATTCAGTTCAACTCTTATCATTTTGTTTAGCTGTATACTTTTATATTCGAGAACAAAATAAGATTATCGAAGGTTTAACTTTCAAAAGACATTTTATTTATTTACTTTAAATCTTTTATTTATTTATTTGGTACATGGTCTCTCTGTGCAGCTTGGATTCGTAGTGATCCTCCTGTCTCAGCCTCCCCAGCACTGGGTTTACAGGTGTGCACCACCATGCACAGTTTTAGCGGCCAGCTCAGCATCTAGGACCAGCATGGCCTGTGGTACCAGGAATGGAACCCGCGTTCTTGTGCTTCGTAGGCAGGTGATTAGACTACTAAGCTATCTTCCCAGCCCCAGAAGACAATTTTTAAAAATATATACTTCTTTCCAATAGAGTCATTGCTGTCAACTTCCATGAAATAGTTATAAAAGTATTTTGGCAGAGTTTCATTTACAGGTATATTTGAAAAAAATGTAGATTTAAAAGCCTTAAGTTATACCAGCAGCCAGTTTGAAATTTCACATAAAAATCTAGCAATTGTTAAATGTTTTGTGTTTTTTTCTTAAATCTGTGAGTTTTATTTCCCACTTGGAAGACAATGCTAACCTCTGAGATGCACTGTCAATTTCTATTTTCCATGAGTTAATATATTTGTGAAAAATTTTCAATGATGCCATGCAGTAATATGTGTGTGTTATAAAGTTTCATAATAGGGTAAAATAATGAGAGAGAGAGAGAGAGAGAGAGAGAGAGAGAGAGATAGTTTAGAGGAGTCAGTTAGAATTTTCTTACCTCTTTGACTAAAATAAGCTAATAAATCTTAGCCTATATGCAGGATTGGTGAAATATGTTCACTGAGGAAAACACAAGTGTATGGATTTTATGAAACGATGAAATGGGAACAAAAAGGCCCAAATGAGGAGCCATGGCAATAAGAAGCAAACATCTTTTAATTTATTCCATCACAACAGAACTTATTCTTCAAAGACTTCAAACTCAAGACATGAAACAATAAAGTAGTAGTTTTTATTGAGTAGAAATACAGGATATCCAACATAATTAGATAGTAGTTCCTGGAGGATTTACATGACTTATGTTATTTTAGTCAAAGAAGTAAGAAAGCCAGTTTTAAAAGACCTACCCTGGTATAAATGAATCCCACATCTGTAAGCTGTTTGAGAAGTTCTCTTTGAACCTAGTGAGGTGCTGTATCCAACAGCCCTTTGCCTCCCATGAGATTCATCTCTGTTTGGCCACATTGCAGTGTGATGTCTCTCTTCTGTCTTCTCTTTCATTTCTCTCCTCTCTTCTGTTCTCTCTTTCCCTCCCTCCCTCCCTCCTTCCCTCCCTTATCTGCCTCTCCCTCTCTCCCTCTTTCCCTCTCTCCCTCTTTCTCTCTGTCCCTCTTTCCCTCTTCTCCTCCCTTCCTTTCTCCTTCTCTCCCTCCCTCCCCTTCTGTCTTTCCATATGTATGTTTCTTTCCAAATAATTTAAATGTTGTGCTACAGTACTGCTTTTATTTCTTAAAACCAAGAGATTACTCATATTTTAAGTGATATACAGCAAAGGAAATTTTCAATTCTTATCCTCTTACAGTGTAAAAATGGACATACACTCTTGTTGTACCACTGCATTCTCAACTTAGGTGCAATTTTTCCAGAGTACTTACAGTGAACTCTTAATTTAGAAATGGAAAAATAGAACAGTATGATTCAACATGTGACAAGGAATTTTATAGACAGAAAATTCAATAGCTGGCCAAAAATATGTTTTGTACTGTGATAGGCAGTCAGAGGCATTGTTTAGATTTATTATATTTCTCTCCAGTTCAATCTCATCGTGTAGCTTTCCTCGTCTCCCAAGGGCCCACTGCTCATGGTTTGCTTTGTCTTCAGTGTCTAAGTCTGAAAATCTCCTTTCTTCAGTTTCCCCTATTCTTTTCTTCTAAACGCTTTCTGTAGGCAAGTGCTTTCCAGTCATTTTAATTTTTTAAACAAATAAAAATCTTCATGCATGTATTAATCCATTTTTAATAGCTACTACGGAAAGACC
>NDGN011454430.1:0-12771 GCA_002564285.1 Tympanoctomys barrerae
ATGAAATATTCCATTATTAAAACTTAAAAACTTACATGGGCACAAACTACTAATGATCTGTGAACAAAGAAAATATTTTAACCCATGTACCATTTGTCCCCAGAATACTCTCCAGGGTTTGTGGCTGCAGTGCTGTTCTTATTATTGTTGCATTGTTTTGTTATATATAGTCTTCAGAAAAAAAGCCCACTCTATTCATAGTATTTTGTTTTTAGTAATCCTATTTTCATTTATAAAAAAGTAGTTCTTGATCACAGAAAATTCAATGTTGGCAGCAAGTGGCGCTTTAGTTTTCTTCTTTTTTAAAAAATATTTTTATTTGTTATTTATTTGGTACAGGGTCTCGCAACACAGCTTGGACTGATACTGATCCTCCAGTCTCAGCCTCCCTAGAGCTGGGATTATGTGCATGTGCCACCATACCTGGTTTCAGTGGTGGGCATGGTGTGCCTGGGAACCTGGGGCTGGTTTGGCACATGGTACTAGGGACTTCACCTGGGTCCTGTCACTCACCAGACAGCTGTGTAGACTGCTGAGCTATCTCCCCAGCCTGGCACTTGTTTTCTAAATGGAAAATGGGACTAAACCATACCTGTATAGGAATCCACAGCCCTGAAGCCCAAGATAAAAGTTTTGTACCACATAGATAATAGTTTTAAAACCATATGAACATCCCTTTGCACAAATATTTCTTTTAAGAGCTGTTCATGGTGAAATTCTCCACTTTCTGAGAGCCACCGAAGGCCTGTTTGGCTAAACTGCTTTTCTAGGTGTTTTATTTGGAAGATTCACCATTAGAAGGCACAGGAAAAGGAGAAATAGGCTGTGCCAACCAGAAAGCTTCAGGTTGTATTAAAATGAACATGAAGATATAATTAGGTGTTTCAAGGTACAAAATTTATCAGAACTATAATCAGTTACAAAAATAAAACACACACACACACACACACACACACACACACACCGATTGCTTGAATTCAGACCCGGTACCCACATGTGCAAAAAATCTTCTGGATACAGAATTTATTAGACTTGTGATCTGATCATGTGTGAATTTCATGAAACATTCAATTTTTCTGTTAGTTTGATGTGGAAGATTCACTCTTAATTCTCTCAAGCTTTGTCGTCTTAGTATCTTTAGGAGATATCCAACTTTTTTAAAAAAAATGGTGGTCTCCTTCTTTATGCAAGAGAGACCTGGAAATTGAGTTCATGTGAATGCTGAGAGTCTGGTCACCTTTTCAAGAAGTGTAAGCTTCAGTCTGTTAAAGAACAGTTCAGCACTGACTGTACTCTTGATAACAACTCTTTGTCTCTTATTCTGAAAACCGCTTTGGCTGGAAGCTTGCTGCCAGTCTGGAGGGGCTGCAAAAGAGGCGGATGGGTGTGTGTCTGAAGGAGAGGTGGCCAAGCTGCCCAGATTAAGGCCAAGCGAAGGGCCCAGAATGATAGCGTAAGGTACCTGTGACGCAGTGGCAAGCCTTCATCTCTATGGCACATGCCATCTTGGCTCCCGGACTCGCTCTGCTGGTAGCAGTGTGGAGCCAGCAAGGGGTGATGCAGCACCTGCCACCCACCAGCCTCTCTGTGGGCTACGGAAGCTGTGCTGTTTCTTATAACTCACTGAGTTCTAAGAATATATCAGAAAATCTTTGGGATTCTCTATATAGGTAATTATTTATAAATAGGGACAGTAAAAGCAGAGTCAGTTTCATTTTTCTTTTTTGATCTTCCTTCCCTTACTGCACTGGCTAGAACTTTCTTGATTCATAAATGTGGTGAATTTGTTGATTTTCTAATACTGAGACAGCTTTGGAGTGCTTGAATCAACCCCTCTTGGTGGTGGTACACATGCACACTCTAACACATACACACACATGTGTATATACACACACAAGCGTACGCACAGATGTGTGCAACATAGAACTACCGAGTGTTTTTATTTCGGTTGTAAGAAAATATTGGAGACTAGGTAGTTTAGTCTCCAATATAAATAGCTTATTGGGCTTATATTCCAAAGGCTGAGAAGTCTAGGAGCACAGCACCAGGGTCTGCTCGTCATCTGATGAGGGCCTTTTTTCTGCTTTGTGACATGGTGAGGGTGTCACTTGGCAAGAGGGGAGAAGATGGTGTGGGGCTCTTGTAAAAGTCACTGTCATTATAGTGGCCCCACTTTCAAATGACATTAAGAAAATCGGAGGGTTAAGTCTTCAGGACACATGCTTTAGGGGGATACATTCAAATGGTAGCAGTTACTGATCTCTATTTTCTAATATTTTAAAAGGTTTTTGTGTCAAAAATCATGAGAGACCTGATTCTGTCTTTCTGTGTCTCTTTACTGTGTTGGTGTAGTTATCATATAAAAATAATACTGGCTTCATAAAGTGAATTTCTTTTATTTTCTGAAACATATTATATTGAATATTAATTATTCTCTGAATCTTTAGAATTCACTAGTGATACTATTAGCCCAAAGATCCCTTTTTGGAGAGCTTAAAATTGCATTGATATGCTCTCAGGTTGCAAACTTGGAGCTGAAATGCAATATCAAGCCAGTCACAAAAAGCAATATTTATAAATAACCCATGAGTCCAAAAAGTCTCAAGAGGAATAAAAGAATGCATGAACTGAATGTGTGGAACTGAAAATGCAGCATACCAAAAGGTATCACTAAAAGCAGTGAAGACGGATATAGTTTTAAAGGCATATTAACTAAAAAACCAATAAAATAAAATAAAGAGGTTAGGCATGGTGTCACACAATTGTCATCTTAGCACCTGGAATGTTGAGGCTGGAAGATCACCGCAGTTCAGGTCAGCCTGGGCTATGTGGTGATTTCAAGGCCACCCTGAATGACTTAAAGAAACTCTGTCTTGAAAAACCAAAACAAACAAACAAGGCATACATTTAGAAAAAAAATCTCAGGTCACTATTCTGATCTCTCCGCCCTCCCAAAGTCTAGAGAAAGAAGGTAAATCTAAGTTATGTGGGAGAAACAGAGTAGTAAAGGTAAACTGCAGAAACCAATTACACCGACAAGGCAGGAAGAAAAATCAATGAAACAGAGAGCCGGTTCCTTGGAAAGGCAAATGAAATTAGCAAACCTCTAGCAACTATGGCAAATGAATAAATACTGCGGACAAATCTAGACATATAAATTTTATAATTTAGATAAAATGGATTTATGGGCTCATTCTCCAAAAAGCACAACTATGATAATCCATGACTATTAAATAGGCAATTTCAATAGGTCTGTAAACGTTATACATATTAAGTTTATAATGGTTTCTTAGTCTACTTGGGATGCTATAAAACATTCCATAAGCTGTGTGGTTTATAAGGAACAGAAACCGTTTTGGAGACTGAAGGTCCACAAATAATATTCTAACATATTCAATGTCTGGTAAGAGCCCATTTCCTCATTCTGAGATGCTTCTTTCTCAAGTGGCAGAAGAGGCAAGGCATCTCTTTGAGCCCTCTTTCATAAGGGCCCTAATCCCAGTCCTGGGGCCCTGCCTTCATGGTGTAATCTCCCACTTCCTTATAGGTTCACATTAATGATTGTTTCAAGGCATGAATTTGAAATGGACACATAATTGCTCGGCTCATAGCACTTCCCTTTGATGTTATTCAGGTAGGGGGAGGAATGGCACTTCTGTTTTTCCAGGTCACTTTATTCCAGGTCATGGTAGAAATCCAAGTTCCCCACTTGGCCATTTTTTGCCACGTGGGAAGGGCACAGTTACTGCTGAGGGTGTTCTAGTTCCCTACCAGGTATCCCCTGTGGGCCAGAAGGAAAGCTGCCTTATCATTTTCCCTTTCTGATCTTCACTAGCATGATGGTGAGGTTGTCCTTTTACTGCTGAAGTGAGAAAGTCTTACCTCCCTATATTTCCTAACATCATGCTATTGAGTTGGTTGGAGAAGAGGTTAGTGAGGAGGATTTAGCTCTACATTGAAGGTCTGTGGGCATGGGAGGAGTAAGACCGTAGATTTTTATGTGTTTTGTTATTGTCTGGAGTTTTTCTGCCTCAACTGATGACACTTTTGTGTGGAGGTTGGGGTTGTTTATTTTTTTCTTATTGTCTAGGCAGAAGAGGTATTACTGGAACTGTCTTGTCTTGGTTGCATTTCTGGATTGCTGCCTTCTAGGTAAATGCAACAAAAAGAAAACCCTAGAAGTTCACCACCATATTGTAATATGGATCCTGGCTTGCCTAGCTGATCTGGCTTTCCCTCCAACTTCTGGTCATCTTTTGTCTTTTATATTTAATGCCTGTGATTTTTATTGCAAATTGTGAAAAAAAACTGGGGAAATTTTATCTTCCCTATCTTCTTTGAAGCAGATGTTTGTCCACGGGCATATTTTCAATATTATGTATGATATGCTTTTTATCTGTCTAATTAAGTTTATGTTATTTAATACAATTAAAGTATATGCTAGAGACTATTGAGCAAACTGGCAAAGCAAATATATTTATTATGCTGTTACTTTTTTTTTTTTGGAACAGGGAATTGAACTCAGGACTTCATACTTGCCAGGCAGATGCCATGTTGCTGAGCTATCCTTCTGGCCCCTGAGGTTTAGAATTGTACAATTTTAAGTCTCTGGATCTCAGAAATAACAACCCAGTCATTGCTTTTTTAGATGCATGGGGCATAGATGTTAAATGTGTGAGTGCTGTTTGTTACAGTTATCTTTGCAAAAATTATTATTCTAGAATTCTTTCTACTTACTTATGATTCCTTCACTTCCTTAGATGTTCAATGAGTCACTCAAGTTTCTTAAACTTGGAACAGTTTCTTCCCATGGTTTTACAATGTCTCCACAGAGTCATTCTGAGGTAGAAAAATCAGATTGTAAGAGAACTTCATTAACATGTGTAGTTCTATGAGTGATGGAATCTTCTCCAAATATGGATTTAAAAGTCAGGAAAACTCACTTTATATTTTCACATCTTCACTCAAAGTGTACAACTAAAACTGTTGTGCATTAGTGTAATAAGATCTATAAAATACTGAAGCCATTCTGGGAAATGTTTGAAGTTCTGGGAGCCATGTCACATTTGCTTTCATTCTGGACCAGTTCCAAAAGTGTAATGTTTGCTATTTGGAAATAATCTTAGGTATCAAATTATAAATCATAAATTTAAAGGTCCTTTTAAAGTAATTCCTTTTGTTCAATAAATGAATTTGCGTTGCTCCGCGTAATTCTCCTTGACCCCACGGATGCTCTGATACCTTTTGTTAAGTGGGCTCCAGGAAACCATTCTTCGCTTCTCCAAGCCCCAGCTAAGGGCAGCTGTTCCTTAAGCAGCATTTTTCTCACTTGTTTAGAAGCTGGGGCATATCTTCTTACCTGATTTCCATTCCTGTTCTCTGCAGCTGGAGCTGATACTTTTCATAACAGCCTTTACATATCAACCTTCCCTCATTTTTTCTTTTTCCACTTCCCCTTTTAAGTAAGTTAATCATGTGTGTGCAGGCAAAAGGCCTCTTCTTTCATTCTGGTATCCATATTACTTGAAAGCTTCAGTAGGATGCCTGTGGATCGTTTGAGATTATAAACTGAGTGCAAAACATTCAATAATTATGGAAATATTCTAAGACATGGAATAAATGAATTTTAATGATATTTTTAAATAATACTGCAATACTTTAGAATTAATTAAAATCAATGCACTGTGAATATAAAGATGATATTTTATCAGATAGTTTGTGCAAATTATTGTTAAACTCAGTTCAGTAAATTTCAACTATTACAAATTTTATAGCATACAAAATTGCAAGTTTGGTGAGAAAGCTGTTTTTAAGTATAAGACTTGCATAAGTAGCAGCTTCTATAATATTATATGCTTTCAAAATTCAAATAAAGTAACATGTCTTAGCATATCGATAATTTGTTTTCACTCCTGATCATTAAAGCTTTGAAAAAGTATTCATTGGTTCTGTCTAGATACCTTGTTATACCTTAAAAATGTTATAATATTAGAAAATAAATTTTCTATATTGATCACAATAATTAAGTCTATTCCAGTCAAAAGACATACACAGAATAAGTAGTCTAATGTTCTGAAGTTTGCTCACCATTTAATTAACCATTGTTTACATAGTGTACAGTCACTTTTCTAACATCATGCTGTTGAGTGTGGTTGGAGAAGAGCTTAGTGAAGAGGACTCAGTTTCCTGTTGAACTTGTGTGGGCGTGGGAGGGCGTAAGACCACAGCTTTTCGTGTGTTTTGTTGTTGCCTAAAGTTTTTCTGCCTCAACAGATTGCACTGTTTTGTGTGGACTGATTTTAAGTGGACTCTGGACCAGAGTTTGATCTTGTTTTAAAAGAGCAATACTCCATGTTATAAGTTTTTAAACACAACCAATGATTTGTTACATTTAGAAGGGCCAATATATTTAAAATTTAGAGTTGAATTTTCCAACTGACTTTGTACTTGGGATATTAGGATTTAAATGCACAGAACATGCTTTTTATTTTTATTGTATTTTATTTTTGTGGTACCAGAGATTGAACTCAAGACCCTGCACTTGCCAGGCAAGCATTTATTCTACTGAGCTATCTGCCTGGCCCCAAAACATGCCTTTTAAATTATAGGATGCTATCTTCACAAGTAACTTTAGGAATTATCCCTGAAAATTGAACAGGTACAATGTGATAGAAGAAAATACTTATTATCTTACTACTTTCAAGATTCCTTTCTGAAATGAATATATGAAAACTACAATAATGCTTATGGGGACTGAGGAGATGGCTCAGTAGAATAAGTGCTTCCCTGGCAAGCACAAGGGTCTGAGTTCAATCCCAGGTTCTGAAAAAAAAAAAAAAGCTTATGACTTTTTCTGTTGAAAGGCTAGATTTGCAAAATATTATCCAGAAAGTACCAGTGTACATGTATACTTTATGACTTATTTTGAGTATTATTGCTATGTTTGTAAGAGAAATATTTTCTTTGTGTTTGATTTCTAGTTTAGGAAACTTATGCATAGTGAAATGCACAAAATTTGAATTTAAATATTCAGTAAGTTTTGAAATAGATAGGTAGATGGATAGATAGAATGATGGATAGATAGATAAATAGATAGATAGATAAGCTACCAAGTCAACATATACACAATTTCTATCTCCCATGGAACTTTCTCTTGCCTCCCCACTCCTCACAGTACCTCCTGCCCAACTGCAGTCAGATTAATTTCCATTGTTTTCAAGCTGTGTGAGGTCTTTCAGGTTAGATCCATTTCTTTCAGTATAATTGTGAAATTTATTTACTGTAGTCTTTGTAATTTTTTTCTCTCATTGTTGTATCATTTTCCTTATGAATATTTCATTATTTTCTGTGTCCATTTGTAAGGTGTTACATATGGACTGTTCCATTTTGGTGGACATTATGGAGTATATTATAAATAAAAATACTTGAGATATTTTTGTGCAAATAATTTTTTGTGTGGAATCACTGGGTGGTAGAATATATGCATGTTCACCTTTTCAAGAAAACCAAAAATTGTCTAAAGTGGAGCTTTTATTAAGTATGTACTGAACAGTGATGTATGAGATTTTCAAGCACTTCTCAACTTCAGTAGAATTTGTTATTACTCTTAAATTTTCATCATTTTCTTTGGTCTAAAAGAATATTCATCTTAATATAACTTTAACTTCTATTTATTGATGACTAAGGATGTGGGATATGCCCAGGTAGTTATTGGACACACATTTAGTCAGTGCCATACAAGGTAGCATGGGATTATACAAATGATGGTATAAACTGGAAATGTGCCACACAATCTTAATAATCTGTTGAGGAAATTATAATGGTTCTGAGATATTCAAAATTTGGGTGATATTAAAATCTCTTGCTATCAGGCATGAATGCATAGAAAAATAATATTAATATTTGGCACACTATTTTTTTTGTCTTTTTGAGACATGGTCTTGCTATGTAGTCCAGGCTGACCTTAAGCTCATTTTGTAGCCCAGGCTGGTCTCGAACTCACAACACTATTCCTGCCTCAGTCTCCCGAGTCCTGGGATCACAGGTATCACTACCACATCCAGTGTTTAATGTGCTATAATTTAAAACATTAAAAATATTGAGAACTAGTGTTTTGTATCTTTGTAAAAATTTGTTGAGGATTTTTTAAAAAGAATATGAAAGCAGAAACAATACAGAATTTCAAAAGATGGTAGGAAATTAACAATGGTTGTTGTCTTGCATATTGTTATCTGTGAAGTCATTTTGTTTCATTGTGTACCTTACTATATGGAAGATGACCTGTTCTGTGGCTGCAGGACTGTTACACTCCTTGAAAGCCTGGATTAGTTTTCAGCATTTTGTCCCTTGTGTTTGTAGCGTAATGGAGTCTGCAAGAGCTCTCCTAATGGGAAGCTTTTGCTTGCATCACCTCCTGTGGAACATCATCCTTTATCTTTCCTTCTAGTCACCTTTCTCTTTTATATCCATAATGTCTTCATTAAGTTTCTCTGATCCCCAGTCTGAAGGCTCACTGCTAACAAGGGCAGGGCGAGCTATGTCTTCTAAAACATCTTATACGTCTGATTCACATTTACATTCAGGATTCCCACTTTGTCTGCTTTGCTTCTTTCTTCACTGGCCTGCACATCAGAAGAGCTCACGGCTGGGAGAGGAGCAGGCCATGATGCAGTCACGTGACTCCTGCCTGTGATTTGCGCTCAAAGGCACGTGGTTAGTCAATAGAAGACTTTGAAAACAAAAGTGACTGATAACTGCTTTTGTGCGTGTCACTTATTTTAGGCAGTAATATTGTGAGTAAAAGTCTATCACTAAAAATTTTATTTTATTAAATTATTCACAACAAATATACAGTAGTAACAAACTCGAGATGGTTTGGTGGGGAAGTGTTATTTAACTAAATCTTAGCACCAGAAATTTGAACATTTTGTAACGTGTACAATGAGGACAGTGTTTCTCTGGCAAAGTCTCTGTTCAAGGCTGTGACTCATTTTTCCTGAACATGTTTGTCCTTTTCATATTGAATTTTATCAGTTGTATTTTTTAGATATAGGTCCTTAGCTGTAATTGATATTTGTTTTCCGTGCCAGTTGCCTAAGGTAAACAAATCACAGGAGGAAAGATTTATTTTCACTCACATTTTTACTTTGTATTTTTTTGTTTTTAGTTCAGGGTCCACAGAGTCTCACTATACAGATCGGACTCATAGTGATCCTCCTGTTTTCAGTCTCCCAAGCACTGGGATCACGGTTGCGTGCCACCACACCCAGTCTCGATCACCTCATTGCACCTTGGGGGGCAGTGCCTGCACGCATGCCAGGGATTGAACCCCGGTTGCTGCGCCTGCATAAGCAAGCACTTTAGTCCCCTGAGCTATCTGGATGGCCCTTCACTCACATTTTTAGAAGGTTCAGTCCATGGTTACACGGCTGCAGTGTTGTTGAGCCTGTGGTAAGACAACATCATGGCGGGCAGTGGATGGTAGAGAAAAGCTGATCACCTCATGGTGTTCAGGAAGCCCAGAGAGGAAGGTGCCGAGGTCTTAATAGTCCCTGTAAGTGCACATCCCCAGTAATCTAACTTCTCTCTGGTGGAATCTAACACTTATATTCTGCCATCTTGTAGTAACACCAAAGGTTCCACACACCTTTGGCTTATAAGCCTCGAGGGGACATTTAACATTCAAGCCAGAGCCGAGGATCTGGCTCAGTGTACAGCCCTTGCCTGGCAAGTGTAAGGTCATTATTTTGATTCCCAGAAAAAAAAAAAGAGAATTAAAACAAAAGATTCAAGCCATAACATCTCTTACTAGATGTCTCTATAACAGACAGCATCCTCTAATCAAGAGCTTGGCTATTTCTGTAAATGTACCTTTGGATATTAAAATGATTACAACTTTGATGAATCTAGTTAGTAATTTTTAATCTCATGATACTACGTTTTGTGTCCAGCCATGGTTATAGGAGTACAATTTGTCAAAGGTAATCTTGGAAATAACCAAAATGCCCATCAGTTGAGGAATGGAAATATCTGAGTTTAATTTGTGTAGGGCTGTTGTGCGTACATTCAAGACATATATTTTTAGGCAGTTTCTTATTTTAATATTGTCCACAGGTATTTATAACAAGATTATTCTAGATTACTACAGAATGGGAAAAAATTGCTGCTACTCCTTGGACAGAGGACTAATATCTACAACAAATAAGAATTCAAAAATTAGATCTCAAGGCCGGCCTGATAGCTCAGTGGACTACAGCACCTGCTTTGGCAGAGCGCAGTGGCCGGGGTTCAATCCCAGGTATGCTGAGCTGGCCCCACTGAGACACTGATTGAGACTGGGCATGGTGGTGCTCGCCTGTAATCCCAGTGCTTGGGAGTCTGTAAACAGGAGAATCACTATAAGTCAGATCCATGTAGTGAGACCCTGAACACCCTGTAGACCCTGCCCTAAATAAAAAAAAAATTAGATCTGATAAAATAGAAGACCCCCCAAAATACATGCACAACTAAAATGAATATACCCTTCTCAGAAGAAATAGTAATAATGGGCAATTAGTATATGAAAGAAGTGTTCAGCAGTTTTGGCCATTAGATAAATGTAAATGGAAAGAGCACTAAGAGCACTACTGTTTCATCTTACTCTGGCAAGAATGGCTACTATGAAGAACTAAAAAGAAAGAAAGAAAGAGAGAAAGGGAGGGAGGGAAGGAGGGAGGAAAGGAGGGAGAGAGGGAAGGAAGGAGGGAGGGAAGGAGGGAGGGAGGAAAATTGTAACAAGTTTTTAGGTAAATAGCGTATGTGTCTGCCATAAGGAGAATAGATTTGAGTCACTTGTAGGAAAATAGTTTCTCTTTTATCCCACAATGCCAAATGAAATAAATCAGACACAGAATGTTAAATATTGCATGCTCTCTTTTCTTTTTAATCTATCTATCTATCTATCTATCTATCTATCTATCTATCTATCTATCTATCTATCTGTCTATCTATNTATCTATCTATCTATCTATCTATCTATCTATCTATCTATCTATCTATCTATCTGTCTATCTATTACTTATTTATTTTGCTGGCTCAGCCCACACTGAGGAAAGGGCTGGTGTGGCATGCGGTGCTAGGAATCAAACCATGGTCCCCTGTGCCTGCCTAACCTTACCTAAGCGGGCACTTTAGAGTGCTGCGCTATCTTGTTGGCCCTTTTTCTATTTAACTGTAAACTTTTGATTCAATCATCCCATGAAACCATCTGAACTTGGCATTTACTATTGGATCAGTTTTTTATTATTTTAATTATGTATTAGATACAGGGCTGTTTTCTTGTTTTCTAAATACTTTTTGCAAATTTTATTTTCAGGAAACTTGACTATCTGAGGTTGGCTTAAAATTTTTTAGTGTCTGACCTATTCCTGTTTTCATTCATATAACTAAATATTTGTTTTCTCTTTTTTGTTTGCATACTTCATAATAAGTGTTTATATACTTTGGTAATTTTTCTATAGAACCAATTTTGAATTAATATTATCTACCTTCTATTTCATTGATTTCTGGTCATTATAGTTTCATTCTTTGTAAATATAAAGTAACTCAGTGTCATCTACTTTTATTTTTCTCTTATCTTAAAATGAAAATAAAGAACTTGATTTTAAGCCTTTCTCTTTTCAACTAGAATCATTTATAACTATGTTTTTAATGCCTATATATCACATTTAAATTACTTTCAGACAAAAGCATTCTAATATCCTTTGTGATTTCTTTTCTGAGCTGTAGATTTCTAAAATTATTTTTGATTTCCAAATATTTGGGGCTTTCTAGACACCCCCTATAAGACATTTTAAAATCTATTTCTATTATTGTCAGAGAAAACTTTCAAAATTAATTTTTAAAATGTGTGAGATGCTTTCTTTAACTTTACATATGATTGATCATGTTAAATTATCATCCATACACCATTGAACATAATGTCAATTCTTCATTTGCTAGCCATAGTATTAGTTCAAGGTACATTAGTACATTAGTTCAAGGTCATTGATCACATTTTGTAAAGCATCGGCATTATTACCAGTCTTTAACCTAATTCTTCTAAAATTTATTGAGAAAGAAATATCCACATATTATAGTGGATTATTTTCCATCAAAAAATCTTTTTATTTGTTTATTTGGTACCGGGTTTTGCTACACAGCTTGGACTCATAGTGATCTTCCTGTCTCATCCTCCCCAGTTTAGGTTTTACAGGTGTGTACCACCATGCCTGGTGGCCCACAGGGTGTGCCTGGGGTTGTGGGCTGGCTGGCATGCAGTACTCGGGATCAAACCCAGGTCCTTGTGCTTTCCAGGCAGGCACTTAGAATGCTGAGCTATCTCCATGGGCCATCTTTTGCATTTCTGGTAGTATAAGTGTTTTTCTCAGAGTGTACATGTGTGAAAAGATGGAGCTCTTCTTCATATATGAAGAATATTCTCTCCTGATGTACTATTCTAAAATGTCTACCTCTGATCCATTTTTCTCTTGAGAGATGTCAAGCCTTTGTCTTATAGCAGACGTTATTTTTGATGAGATGTCAGCCACTATTTATATAATTAGGTCTTATATGTGAAACATGTTATGAATTTTTATACTCTTCAAAATGTGTTTATTTTGCTCTTGATTCATTGATAGTTTTGTATGGGTAAATTTTTAAAATGAGATGTTATTTTAAAAATATTTTCTGCTTTGTTCCTATCCTATTCTTTTTTTTTTCTTTTTTTCTTTTTCTTTTTTTTTTTTTTTTTTT
>NDGN011454443.1:0-17357 GCA_002564285.1 Tympanoctomys barrerae
GGGATTGAACTCAGGACCCTGAGCTTGCCAGGCAGGCACTTATTCTACTGAGCTATCTCCCCAACCCTAATTTGTCTCTTCTTTATAGCTTTTATTTTATTGCTTTTTTCTTTTAAATTGTCTCTTTTCATTTTTATCTTGATGGTAGTCTTTAGTACTGATAAAGTTTTGGTCTAAATTTTTACTCTTATTTGGTATTACCACTTTTTAGGTAAAATAGTGAGTGAGATATATAATTAAATTGCTGTAGCCTAGTATAAAGCTTGGTTTTCTACTTTTGAAACTAAATTCTGTCTGGTTATAAAGCTAAAAAATATTGTTCGCAAAGAATTTGCCAAAAAACAAGGATAAATTACCCACAATCTCACAAAGGATTTAACTTTTACTTCTTTCTCTTACTAATTATATTGTATTTGCTTATATTAGAGATGTATTTGGGGAGTTTTCTTTGTTTCTTTTAAACATTATATAATAGGATGTTCTTCTCTTTAAAAATTCTCTGTAAATGACTGTAAAATATTTTACCATGTGGAGTACTATAATTTTATGATCTATTCCCATGCTACTGGGCATTTAAATTGTTTTCAAGTTTTCTGTGGCAAAATGTCTTGGAGTATAGCTCCATTTTCTTGTATTGTCAGGTTAGATTTACTACTTTATAATTTATGAAAATTTTTAATATTCTTAAGTATTGCCAAATTGTTTTCTAGGAAGTTGTGCTAATACCAGTTATTTCTTTCACATCAAATCCTCCTTGGTTGGAAAATTCTTAATTTTAGAGTTTTTCACTTTGTTAGACAAATATTGAACCTTGTTTTAATTTACATGTTTTTTATTACTAAATAGGTCACATTATTCTCAAATGTTTAGGAGCCATCTATAATTCTTGTGGAATTCAACGCACTCACTTCCTTTGCTTGTTTTCTTAATGACTTCTGTCTTTTATCAATATTTATCACAAATATTTTTTTCTCAGTGTGTTGATCACCTTTTAATTTGGCTTATTTAGGATTTTGGTGTGTACAGATTTTAAATGTTTCTATAGTCAAATATTTCAGTGTTATTCTTGTGATTTATCTCATTTCTGTTGTGTTAGAAAGCTCTACCATAGAAAATTTGACATGATGAGGAAAATTGAATGCATTCATGATATTTGTTGCTCTCTTGGTTTTAGGTTGGCTGTGGTGCTGGAAATAGTGTTTTTCCAATTCTGAACACCTTACGGTAAATTTTAGAGTTTTCTTCTATATAAGTTTACATATTTAAGGGATGTTGAGAAATCTTGTAAATATGTTGTCATGTATATACAGTATTATTTTTAATTCCCATATAAACAGTGACTAACATACATTTCAAAAGAACCATCTCAGTCTTAGTGCTAATTTCATGTGAATTCAGCATTACTCTGAAGATGGTGTTTCACAGTCATGGATTGTCCACCTTGAGCTTCTAGTCATATTCTTTTAAGGTTGTGTTTAAGTGGATGAGAGAATAAGAAAAAAACCAAAGATGTTATCCTTCAACAAGACTTCACCTCACTACAGTGAGTTGCCCAGTCTCAGAGGCTATTTGTTCCTTCTGGTTACTCAGATGCCATTTTACACATGGAAGTCTGAGTTTAACGCTTACACCTTAATCCTCATTTTATTTTGTCATCATTTTTGGAGTAATACCCAATATAAGACCCTCACATCTGGGTGAGACGGTGCACTCTTGTAACCCCAGCACTTGGGAGGCTGAGGCAAGAGGCTTCCTGCAAGTTCGAGGCCTGCTGAAGCTACAGTGAGTTCAAGGGCAGCCTGAACTGCATAGGAAGACCCTGTCTCAAAACACCAAAAAAAAAAAATACCTTTGAGTGTCAGATCATTGTATCCAGGCTTGAAATTGCTTGGAAGTGGCAACAACTAACCCTAAGACTCAAAACAATAGAAGTAAATAATTTTTCCTGATGCACACTTCCTGTTCACCATCTCACCTCTGTGTTTTAGAATTTCCATGATGAAAATGACACACCTCACAAAATTCTCCAGACAACTTTTCCCGACACTGATATGTCAGGTTCTCTTCTTTTTTTAAAGTTTGCACAATTGCTTTCATACCATTTTTCCATTATAAAATCAGCGTGAGCACATTGCAGAACATTTCCACGGAGGAAAAGGGTAGTGGGAAAGTCACTCATTGTCCCCTTTATCCCAATATAGCCACTGATGGAATTTTCATTCTCTTTGCAGATTTTTTAATGTAATAATATAATCCTTTAAGTTTTTCACATAAAAGCACTTGAAAAAGCAAAGAATAGCAGGATGAATTTCCTTAAGCCCTCTACCCTGATTTAACATAATGTCAGCATCATTACACTTTATCTTTGATTAAATGTGTTGCATCTCCAGAGTATCAGGACATTCTCCAATACTTTTATATACCTAACATAGCAAGCAGTGGCTTGGTAATATTTTGCAATAACCAGTTGAAATGTCCAGGCCCAGATGATGCTGGTGAACTTAGCCATAAGTGGCCTTTCTTTTTCTGTTTTTTATCTTTATTTTCCCTTTTCCAGTTTTTGAGCTAAAAGTTTCTATTCCCTTATACTATATAGCCAGCTTCCTTCACCCCAGTGATAAATGAACTTCTAATATACATACATGCATATACTGCATTGGCAATTGTTACATGTTACTTCATGACTAATCTCAAGGTATTGTTTAGCAGGTCATTTCTTTATTCCTTGTCTTTCCATGTCTTGTATTCATTGAGGCTGAGAGCATATTTTATACTAATCTGATTTTCCAGGTTGCTGAACAGTGTAACATAGATAGTTAGAGCTCAGACTATATTGATTATTTAATCTGATTACTCATTATATTTTTCCCTCTGTACTTATCCCTCCAACTAATAATGTAAACTCTTGGCTTCTCACTTATTTCTTCTTGGCTTTTGTCTTTCTTTGCCTTATACCTATGTTTTAGAAATCACAAAACACCAATAACCTGAGATAATTAATTCACTTTAAAACCAACCAGTTGGGCTAAGGAGATAACTCAGTCGTCTAAAGGCCTGTCTGGCAAGTGCAAGGACCCAGGTTCAATCCCCAGTACCACATGCCGTGCTGGCCCCAGAACTCTGGGTGTGCCAGGCTGGCCATGGAAACTGGGTATGGTGGCACACACCTGTAATCCCAGCACTTGGGAGGCTGATACAGGAAAATCACTATGAATCCAATTTGGTATAGTGAGACCCTGTACCAAATAAATGAATAAATTTTTTTTTCTAATTGAAAAAAAAAATCCAGTCATTAGCCTTCCAAATAGAGGAATTGAAATTTTTCCCACCCAAGAAATTATGTTTTATTCCTTCTTGAGAGTACAGGATTAATATTTTTACATTTTCAGAATATTTTACATAATTAGGCCTTTGGAATGGAGAGGTCAGATCATTCTCCAAGGATCATTTAGTTCTTAAGCCCCCTGCCAAGAGAGTGTTTGGTGGTGTGGTGATAGTAGTGTTATTTACACCTGTTTTCTGGGAAAAGGGCCAAGGCAGTCAGCTGATTTCAAGAAAGTCACTAGAAAGTCATTGGGTGGTCATAAGGCTTTGACTCGGGCTGCTGATGTAGTGGGAACTCTCTCTCAGAGGTCGTAACGCCAGCCTGGCAGAACACATGGCAGATGGCACATGCTTTCCTTATTGGACTGTTCTCTCCATGTCTGGTTGGTATTAAGTAACTACCCAAAGGTAGATGGCAGACTTTTTAGAATGACCTACCTGTAGCTGGATCCAAAAAGTATTCTGAGTTAGATACAGCATTTTAAAGGACCATGTGAGCTTGTAAGTTGCTGAAGGGTAGAAACAGTTCTCCTTTAAAAGAAATAATAACAATTATAATAATGATTAATGCTTATTGAGTGCTTACGTGAGTTGGGCAGCTTTTTTTTTCGGGCAACTTTCTAGAAACTTTATTATGTGAATTCATTTGGTTTTCACAACCAAAGACACCATATTTTTCTGTATTTTAAAGACAAGGAAACAAGTACAAAGAGAGTAATTATCTCTCAGTCACACAGCTGAATGGTAGAGCCAGGAACAAAACCTTTAGCAGTCTAGTGGCAGAGCCCTGTCTTTAGCTATTATGCCATGTAATGCTATATATACCTGAGTGGTAACTGAAAACATTTCAAACACGTGTGGCTACCTAGCAAATTATAAGTTACAATTATATCGATTCCATGGGGAACAGCAGAGGTATGTGCTAAAATAAAGTAACTGGTTTTAATGAGATGGATGAAAAAAGAACAAGTAGTCCAAGTTTTAACTTGGACTCAGTAATGGCTAATTTTTCATAACCAAGTCCTCTTCATACTTTAGTTTGTTTAGACAGGTCTTAAATTGAATGCAAGTCCCTCAGGCCACAGAATGAATGAAGTATATGTGAACATAGTATTCACTGAGTTGCCTTTAAGATCCTAGGTGAAATTTTGTTAAATCATATTTGTGTTTGTGTTGGATATTTATTTAAAACTTTACCTTGCTTGAAATGTTTCTTAATCAAAGTAGAGGTCCTAATTTCATGCCTCAAGGCCTGACTATATATCCTGCCACGTGCTGAGCTCTCATAATTATTTCTCATCGATGGCTCATGATGCTCACCCCTAATCCCTGAGCTACTTCCCCTCACTCATCAGTGCCACACCCACTTTGGAACCTTTGGACTTAACTCATAGGGCGCCGGTCTTCTCCACACCCTTATAAAAGTTGTATGAAGCTAGGCATGTTCTTGAGTTAACCATAAAATCTTCAGGAGTTTGACCGCTTTGTGTGACTCAGACATGGCTCTGTGCAACATGAGGAAAGGGTTGTTAGCAGCATACAGAGGGTAGTCAGGAAAGACACTGACCACAGAACTCAAAGCATGCACCTGCCCATGAATAACCAGGGACCAGCACTGTTACTGAATTCCAAGTAAAGACCAAACAGAACATGTCTAGTTTTAGAAGAAAGTAATTAAAATTAGTTAAGATTTTCATATGGATAAACACTCTCCTGAAAAACAAAATTGAATTTATTTACATATTGAAAATAAAACGACTGAGTCTTAAGAGATTTTAAGTCAGATTCACAAAGTTAATAACTGTCAAAAACATGATTCCAAAACAGATATACTTGGTTCCAAGTTTTGTATTCTTACTATATTATTAACCACTCTATATTCTAATAAAAAGTATTATATGGGTGCTTTGGTGTGTGGCTATAGTGCCAGCTATTAGGCTAAGACAGGAGGAGTCCTTGAGCTCTAGAGATCAAGTCCAGGTCAACAATATAGTGATTCCTCATAAATATCTAAGTGTATGTGTGTCTACCCTGTTAAAGCATCAGAGCCTCTGTGAAAGGCCTAAGAACCAAAAGAGAGGAATGAAGGGACACGGGAGCGGGAGAGCTTTGGAGAGGAGTAGAGCTAGCTAAGCTAAGAGGAGCTACAGGGCTGGGGATGGGGAGGCAGAGATCTTAAAAAGGAGGCTTAGGAAACAGTGCGGGAATGTGGCATTGGGATGAGCGGAGTGGGATGAGCTTCGTGGCAGAAAGGGCCAAGGAAAGGAGGAGTAAAAACTAGGGCCAGAGTTACTGCAATTGATAGGTGATCAAGACAGCGTTGACTCAGAAAAGTACCCAGGCACCAGCTCAGAAAATAATGCTCAAAAGGAAGACACGATGAGCCAAGTGTTGTCCAAAATTCTACTGAACAACTTACCAACAAGTTGTATCTACCCTTTTTTCTTTAATTTGAACAAGACTGAACTCTAGATTTAGGTCTCTCTTTTACTTTCATAGGAATACTCCAGAATTCTTCCTTTATTGTTGTGATTTTGCCCCTGGAGCTGTGGAGCTTATAAAGGTAAATCTTATATTTCCTTTAAAGAGAGTCCCTGTGAAAATAATTTATTTTCTTTTAAAGAGATTATTTTGAAATGTTTCTGGATTAAATGTTCTCTGTAGCCATTTTCAACTGAACTTTTATAATTTCTAAGAATATTCCGTCAATTGATGCCTGATATTAATTGCACTAAAACAATAGATATTATTTTGAATATTAGAGTTCTCAAGGGATCCCTAGCCCCAGAAAGGCCAGCACCACACAGGAAGATACTGAGCTACAAAATTCAGACCTTATGCCTGTCCATGGCTAACCTTGCTCCAAACAAGTGTAGAGGAACCTGGTTATAATTAGCCAGAATTTCCAGTTAGGTAAAAAATTCCCCACCCCCAAAATTGAATTTTTAAGTAAGTACTAAAAGAAGATCTTATTCATATTTGGATCTCTAAAGCCTTACACATTACCTAAACATAGTAAGTATGCATTAAATTAAAATTTTTGAAATAAAAATATCTGGGACACTCAGGATGCTGAAGGCAGGAGAATCACCATGAGTTCGAGGCCAAGCTGCATAGTGAGTGCAAGGCCACCCTGACCGCATTGCAAGATCCCGTCTCAAAAAACAAAATGAATGTGGGAAAGTATATGACAGTGTCTAACCCATAATCCTACACTCCAGAAGACTGGGTCAGGAGGATGGCAAGTTTGAGCCTAGCCTGGGCAACATAGTAGCTTAGCTAGGGCCTATCTCAAAAAATAAATAAGCACTAGAGATGTGTGTCAGTGTGAAGGTCTTGGGTTCAGACCCCAGAACTGCAGAAAAATCCAGGAAAATATTTGATACAAACTTAGACTATAAGGAAAACAGTGCATACCTGGGCTTTTTGCACAAACCTTTAGTGCCAGCAAGCATTACTGTAAAAAGGAAAAGACAAACAAATGGAAAAATGAATTAAGTAAAAGTTAAAAAAAATTAAGTACAATTTAAATTTCTGGTAAGAGTAATGATTATTCATTCTCCAAAATAATAAAAAGCCTAAAGAGGAAGAAAACTACATTTGCAAGCATACTTCTTAGGGTACATCAATGTTATTTTGTTGATTCGGATATTATTTCTGTAGACATTGTATATAGTGTTGCTGCAATGCAATTTTAAAAATTAGAGATTGCTGAAACAATTCACACACCATCTCATTTAGTGTATTTGCGTAGTTGTGCAGCCATCTGCGTGATCTCATAGTGACTATATGTAAGGTATTTGTGTTTTGAAGGAAATGTAATGTGGAGAAAGTGGTAGAAGAATCAAGGATCGCAGCAGCTCTGAAACCTGCAGGGTGGGAAGCGACACCGCCTGACTTAGAGGGCTACCCTACCCGCTCTTCAATCCACATAGAGGTTGCAGAGGATATTTGTTACCAAGTCTAAATGGTCTACTTTATTTTTAGGGCAGTCTGAAATAAGGCCAAGAATACTGAACTGGATGGAGATAAAGTACATTTAGATTTACAGAGGAAAGGCTGTTGAGAGAAAAAGTAAAAAAGTTGACCTTATGTTAAAAAATTGGGGAAATCTGCTAACTCCTTTGCACTGGCTTTGTGTTTCCTGGTACTGACAGTCGCACTCATCCTACAGAGCCGCCCCGTGCTCTGCCTTTGTTCATGATGTGTGTGATGAGGGCTCACCCTACCCTTTCCCAGACGGTAGCCTGGATGTCGTTCTCCTGGTCTTTGTGCTCTCTTCTCTTCATCCTCACAGGTAAATCAAGACAAAAGGGCAAAGCAGAGGAGCAAAGCACCTCTGTAAGTACTGGGTTTTAGAGCTATCAAAGCAAGTGACAATTCTTGAATTTATTATTTAGTGAACTATGTTATGTATAATACGCAGCCTTTTAAGTGCAGTTTTCTTCAGACTTTAAGAAAGAAACTGGTCAAACTACTTCATTAGCAAGCTTTCTGTCACTGTCAGAATGAAGTGAGCATATTCTGGCAAGACACATACCTATTAAAAGTGACAGTGCTTCAAGGAAATTACAAATTCAGAGCAGCCTAATAGACTCCCAAGAGGGAAATTGTTCTTGGTGATCGGAAACAAACATTTTTGATTTAGCATTTTCCTGAATGTTCATGAAGGTGGGCTATGTATCTGTTCAACTTCACACAAGTCTGATGATGGGTTTTTTAAATTTTTGCTTTAGAGAAGTAAGGAATTAGGGTTTATAGCATTTACCAGGTTATCCTTGTACCTTTATGATCCAAGAGGGGCCTAGCACAACAATCACGATATAGATATAGACATAGACGTAGATGTAGACGTAGACGTAGACATAGACATAGATATATACACACTTTAGCAGTTTGCCATACTAATAAATGTCTGGAAGCTAACAGCCACTGTTTTGAGTGCCTCTAGTAATTGTGGAGGCCAGTGGTAACTTATATATTCTCATGATGTCTCAGTAAATATGTATTAAAATGTTTATACAAGTTTTTCTTTTCCTGATTTGGCAGAAAAAAAATGTGTGTGTGTGTGTGTGTGTGTGTGTGTGTGTGTGTGTGTTAGGGGTCAAACCCAGGACCTGTGTGTGCTAGGTAGGTACTCTATCACTGAGCTGCATCTCTAACCACCTAAATATTTATGACTTAAATATTTAAGTTTGCACAGTATTTGAAAACTGTAAAGATAGCTTTTCTTTAGAGAGGAAACAAACAGATGTTACCAGCTATTATAGTGATCTTCTCCCTCAAAATGTTGCCATCTTCTGTGTGTTAAACCACATGTATGGAATCAGTATGTGCCTTTTAGAAGTTTCTTAAAATTGAGTTTTCACAATCTCCTATGGGAGATTCAGACCTGGATCAATAATTTCTGTTTGAGTGTGACACTTTCCCACAGAAACTAACTTAACATGTGTTTTTTCCTTTGCAATTGCAAAGTCACTAATGCCCTTTCTACATCCCATTCAGAGATAAGCACTTTGCTATGAAGAACAAGTTAGGTTTCCAAATCCAAAACAAGGTTATATTTGTAACATACCAGGTTCAACAAAGCTACATTTTCCTCTCAGTTTCTTTTCTGCTAATGAGGTCATCAGTGTATTTTGTTTCCTTATATGAATAGTTAAGAGGATGGTGTAGGTAGATAAAGAACAAGATTTCCTATTTGGCACCCATAATAGGAAACATAAATTCTAAATAAGACTACAAAAAGGCTATTTGAAATTAATTTAGATAATGTATTTTCTTATGATTTAAATTGAATGTTAAAGAGAAGGGGAAACAGATGTCTTAGGAAGATTGCTTTTATAGGTACAGTATTTCATTCTGTTTATTATGAAATAAATCCAGATGTATCATGTTAATACTCTTACTAACATGGAAATGATTTAAAACTAAGGTGGATAATGAGTATGGTGGCATGCACTTGTAGTTCCAGCTCCCTAGGAAGCTGAGGCAAGAGAATCACCAGAGCCCAGGAATTTGGAAACAGCTTGAGCAAAGTAATGAGATTGCATCTATAAATAAATAAGTTAAGATGAATGAATGAAAGAGGCAACAGTAAGTAAAAAGGCAAAGCAGTGTCTTTGGGATCATTTAGGATCCTAGTACTGATTTGGGAAAGTTCTAGAAAGATGTAGAAGCCATAAAAGAATGGCATCTTGGAAATCTAGGTTCAAATAACTGGCAAGGAAGTTAGCTAGATCCTGACATAGGGATTCCAGCCTACATGGCCGTAAGATGTAGGAGGCTACCAAAAAGCTAACTCTTCTTATTGAAATAAAGTATAAGGTACTTATTATAAATTCAAACATAAACAGTCAACAAAATACTCCTTTCTAAGTCTCTTCTTTCTCTCTTTGTCTCCCTCCAGCCAGAGGTAGGTGAGGATAGCAGAGTCTGCCAACCAGGAAGAAGAAAGAAAAGGAGCTTTTGCCATCTTGTCTTTCCTCCCTTGTCCCCAGCCCTGTCCATTCTGCAGGTCTCAGTTACTGGCTCTGAAACTATGTTCTGAAAGAGGACAGGTATAATCAAGAACAGAACCAGGCATTAGAGGATAGAAAGCACTTGTAGAAGAAGTTGGCTGTATTTTGAAGTACCTGGTTCTTTATTTTCCTACATTTTAGTTTCATTTGTGTTTTGCTCATAATTACAGAGATGTTGCTCTGCACATAAAATTTGTTCTGAAAGTGATTATTTTAAGGTTTAAATATGATTTTCTTTATTTCCAAATCCAAGGATATAAGCACAGTATGAATATGATCTGTAATAAACAAGGATGAAATACTGTCCCTTTCCATTTTCTTTATGTCCTAGCATTCAAAAAGAACTTTCTACATACTCATACTGTCTCTCTCTGTCATATTTCTTTCTTGCTTTCATTTTCTCAGTATCTATACTTCCTTCATAATGTGACATAATCTGCCTTCCACCCCTGTTATTTCACCAAATAGTATTTTAATTGGAAGGGATTTACACATTATCTAATTTGAACTCCTGATTTTCAAAATAAGAAAACCTCAGTAACTTTAAGTATCTTGGATAAAGATGAGAGAGCAGGGGCTTAGCACAGAAACTGCCATTACCATTTTCTGTTCCTGGCAGACATTGCGAATAAATTTTGTGATCATCATTCCCAATGAGCCCTGTGTGTCCTCCTCATTAAAGCAATGTAGGCAGTTAGTGCCAATCACTTAGCATTGATAGAACTACATCTTTGCCATCTCTGGCCCTCAGTCATACAAGGCAATGAACTTATAACCAAAAATACCAAATCAAGGACAATTATAAGGGGTTGTATTTGGCCAAAAGCCACATAAGTAAGAGTAAGTGGTAAATGGAAGAAAGCAAGGATTCTCAAGCATTGAGTCAGGAATTGAGGTGTGAAGAAAATTTAAATAAGAAGAAAATAAGATGGGGAAGGGGAGATTCTGTGAGAGGAAACCTGTGGACAAAGGCATAGGCTGCCCAGAGACAAGCACTTATCAGTTGGGTTAGAAGAGGTGCTTTAGGATGGGAAGTAGAGAAAAAGAGGGGTAGGATTTCATGGGGTCAGAAGTAATCTTAAGAGATCTACTAGGAAGTGAAATTTTGCCCTTTGGACTGAGGTCATGGAAGTTTTTGAGCAATAAGGTGATTGGACAAAACCATCATTTTGGGCAGAATAACTCATTGGTAATATGCCAGAGAACTGATGGGAGAATAATAAAGCACATTGGAAAGTAGTTCTGTTTCTAGGCCTGGAGAACTAGGGACTTGTACTAGTGGAGTACCAGTGGAAACAAAGAAAGACAATCTCAAAGATGGCATAAAAGGAATAAAGAACACATAGAATTTGATGGCTGTGTGGAAAGGGCACAGGAAGAAAAAAATAATCTCTTCTTCCTGAGGTGAATGATAGTGTCTTTGAACTAAACCAGAGGAATAACGAGCTAATTTGGAGGCAGGATGATCCCTGCTTCCATATGTACCATTTGGGATGACTCTTACATAGATTTTATTTTGCAAGGAAGATGAAGTACCTTCATCTATTTTAAGTCTCCCTCAGAACCATCATGCTCTGCTGTAAGTATCAGCAAACATCTTTTTTTGTAGTTCTGCTTTTGATGTCATACATCAAGCACTTGTAAAGGGCCCAGTCTGGTCATTTAGGTGCTTTCTTGAAACTCTAAGCTTTGTTAATATGGTCCTTAGCAAGTTGTTGCCTTTTTCCCCCCCCTTCCTTACATACTGTTTGTTTGTTTTTTCTTGCCTTTACGTTTGAGGTTTAGATTTCTTTGACCTTATTGACTCTTTTTTATTTTGTCTCAGTAAGGGTCAGCCTGGCATATCACAGAAAATATCCACAAGGAAGGTATCTTACTTTATTTTCAAAGGATGCAAGGTGCTGTGAACCGACTGTCTAAATTACTGAAGCCCGGGGGAATGCTGCTCTTTCGGGACCACGGAAGATATGATATGACTCAGCTTCGTTTTAAAAAGGGTAATAGTATATTCACTTTGGGGTTATTTTCATGTGTTTTAAAGAATGTTTTGTTTATATTTCATGTCATGTTGTTTGAAGTTTTATTTTATTACGGAGGTAATAAAAGGGTTTTTTCATGTATTATTTTTAGGGCATTGTTTATCTGAAAACTTTTATGTTCGAGGAGATGGTACCCGAGCATATTTCTTTACAAAAGGTATGGTAATCTACAAGAGGAAATAATTAGCTGTAAAAACTCTTCTTTGGTTATTATGTGCAAGGAGAACTCAAAGCTATAAAAATAAGACCTCAGCAGTTGATTAAACATCAAATGTCTTCCTACTTTGATGCTTGTAATCTACATAAAAATTTGAAAGTGACCTTCTTGCCTTTTAATCTTTTTCCAGTTAAAACTGCTTTAAAGGGTCACTTGTCTCATTCTTGTACTCAAGTGAGGGTATTGTGTGAAAGTTCATAGATGTTGTGATACTAGATATGAAAATAACTGATAACATAGCACAGTTAAGTGAAGGAATCTTCCAAATTTACAGAAAATTAGTTACACCTAGTCAGTTTCTCATTTCATTTCTTACAATACCAAATGACAGTAGCTGCATACCTGCATTCACAGATTTCCCCAAACTTGTATAATGTGCCATATGGGGACTCTGTACACCAACCAAAGCTTAGAGAGCGGCATCTTTTAAAATGCCAGTAATGTTGCATCACTGCTTAGTGCCTGCTGTGTTACCCTGTTTAAGATCAGTAGACTTCAGTGTCTGCGAAGAAACCCACTTGGTTTCACAGGTCTCCTTTACCCAGTTGTGTTAGGCCTTATTTCTTGTTATAAATGAAATTTGCATGTTTAATCATTCTGTCAGTATTCCATTGCTCCTTACCGCCCCCAACCCCTGTCACATTTCCCGTCTTTGACTGCCATTTTTGTCTCAAAGGGGAAGTCCACCATATGTTCTGCAAGGCCGGATTAGATGAAAAGCAAAATCTGGTTGACCATCGCTTACAAGTAAACAGGAAAAAACAAGTGAAAATGCATCGAGTGTGGGTTCAAGGAAAATTCCAAAAACCAGTGCACTGAACTCAAAATAGTTCTTAATTACTATTTCTCACTTGTCTCTCATGACTGAAATGTATATCATACTAAGACATAAAACCAAAGGACTCTGCCATTTAAGGATTCCAGAAAATCTTTTGTTTCTCAAAAGACAACGAGAAGAAAATAGAATTTGTGTTTCTTGGTGTTATATCACAAGTGAGCTCTTCGTGCATTTTAAGCACGAAAGTTGTTCTGGAGAAGTGTACTACTTTATTGTATCCTCAAAACTTGATATGTGCAAGCTTGTGCATCTAACCATTTGGTTTGTTCTTTGAATTTTGTAAGCATTCAGTTAGATTTCCGATATAAGCCATACTTTGGACAAACTATACTGTGCCACATTTTTTTAAAAGTAGGACAGTCCTATGACATTTTTTTCCTTGTCTGTTTTCTTTTATTACTTGTTTTTAAACATTTACTTGAGAGATAGTATAGCAATAATTGATAGGACATTAGAAGGAGTACGCATTTAGAAGACCAGAATGATAAGCACTCTAAGTGTGGCCCTCGTATTACACATTGCTGTCCTCGGTGCAGTTGCTTAGTTTACAGGTATCAGCATATATAGTTAGTCAGGGTGAGAATCCCACCAATTAACTGCTAGTGTCAAAAACCTGATGAAGATTCTCAGGACCATTGCCTTAACCATCTTGTATATATAAACATATGGTTTTGCCCCTGCCAGGTTTCCTAGCTTTTCTCCTTGCTCTCTCTTAGTTGTTTAATCTTTAAGTTCTCACTTTCCATTTTTTGTGTTATAGTTTCCCTAGTGTAAGAACTCAAAAGAAGAAATAAAAATTGAAACATGCCACATTTTAGAGGTAGAAGAAATAATCATCTTTCTTTATATACATATTTGTCATCCTCTTTATTTAAAGCAGTTCACAAACACTTGAACTCTACCGCACTGTCATCTAACAGCAAAGGCAATAGGCCTTGTTTCTAGGGAAGATGATAAGCTTAAGATTGAAATATATTGTCTTTTGTCTGTTTTCCCCGAAACCTTATTTCTTTAATTCAGAGACTAGGTTCTGACATACAGTTTTAGTTTCTTTCCTAACACTGGGGAAGTATGGGCCATGCTAGCATTACTTTCAGGCTATTCTTAGATGTTTAAGTTGTTGTAAGCTCTCTTTAAGACAACTGTCATACTCAAGAAAATTCCTGCAGCAATTAGAAATCAACTTACTCTGTTGCGTCAATAAGGACATATGTTGTCTTGCAAATTGCAGTTTGTTAAAAAATAAATGGAGTTTCTAAGATTGTTCTTTCATTATTCAAAATTTCCTTAGTACTTACATTGTGCTCAATTATGTGGAATAAAACAGTGAAGACCCAGTCCTGTCTTCAGTGAGCATAACTGAAATTAAGCTGGCAAAGCAAAAGCTCATGACATAAAATTACATGCACACATACTCAAATGGGGAGCTTGCTAGCTAGTGAACTTTGTGAGTCACAGAATTTGGGATGAAAGGGCATTTTCTTGGGAGAAATGCCATTGGAATTTCTCCACTGGAATAATCCAGTTTCAACTGTTTTTCTTTCTTTTTTTTTTTCTTTAGTAAGGGTCTACAAGGTCTGCAGGGTCTCACTATGTAGATCGGACTCATAGTGATCTGCCTGTGTTCAGCCTCCCAAAGAGCTGGGATTAGAGGCGCATGCCACCATGCCCAGTCTCAATCGCCCGCTCAGCACACCCAGTAGCAGGGTTGGCACAGCACTCTGGAGATCGAGCCCTGACCTCTGCAACTACCTAAGCAGGTGCTTTAATCCACTGAGCTAGCTGGCCAGCCCTGTTCTTTTTCTTTTTTCTTTTTCTTTTTTTTTCTCTCTCTTTTTTTTTTTTTTTTTTTTTTTTGTATTTAGGACTGGGTGTACAAGGTGTACAGGGTCTTACTGCGTAGATTGGACTCATAGTGATCCTCCTGTTTACAGCCTCCCAAGTGCTGGGATTTGTTTTTCATTTTTGGATCACTGGAAACTCAACTTCTTGGAAGATATTATCAATCCAACTTAGGTCATGGCTATCACCAGACAGGCTGAGACAGGGAAGCTTATTTGGTGGGACCACCAGAAAGAATGGAGCTGAAGGAAGTTCCTCAGAGGAAAATCAAGACACTGTCATCAAAAAAGAGGCAGAAGGATGCTGTTTTTTCACCATCAAAACACACAGTGGTGATAACAGTAGTCATAGTTCTAAAGAGACAACAGCTGTGAAAAGAAAATGGGAAGAATCTGGCTTCTGGAAGGAGGTGGGCTGCAGGGTAGTCCTTGACCTTCTGTTCTTGGAACATTAGAAGATGCGGCTGTTGGCTGTGGGATGTAATTGATGAGGACAGAGAGTTTCTACGTGTAAGGAGCCTGAAACAGTAGGTATGCTGACTTCTAGTTTCAACTGGAGAGGTTGGTTGGTTTCTGTTTCCTCCTCACCACACTGTTTCATGAATGTGTTTAGAGGATTTGTTGAGAGTTGTCTGCAGAATGAAATTGAGTAAGATCAGAGATTAGTGACAAGGAAGACCACAGAAAGGTTTTGCAGAAACTTGCCTTGGTATTAAGTCCTTAGAAAGACAATCATCAAGGTTTTTATTTAAATATGCATACATCAGTAAGTATAAAAGTCAAAATTTGCCTGAGACTTTTAACTTAGTTTTATTTCATAATTAAAGTGTACATTTAAAAGCCAAGCTAGTCATGAAAGTATTGCATACAAGGGCAGTTGAGATAAGTTAATGTTGCTATGGGAACCCCAGCAGATCTTCTTGTGTCTCCACTTAAAAATCATGGCCCAAGGTGGTTTTAAAAACAACAGAAGGTAAAATTATTCTCACATTCTCACACATGTAAATTGTACTGTCTCTCTCGGTTCTAAATAGGAGATTCAAGCCAGCCTCTTGACTGGCACAGTAAAATTCAGCTTCATGTCTTTCCATAATATATTACAGCATGTGAGTTAACCTTTAGAAGCTTCAAAAATACATCAACCAAATTTGGACTGTGAGACACAAACTGAGCTGTCTTGGGCTCTGTCCAGCATAGACCTCCTCTTCTACATGGCAAAGCAAGGCCTTTCTTTCTGCCACATCCTTGTCCAGTCTTTCTGTCTCCCACCATACCTGTGTCAACCTTATCCTTAAGGTCTGCTGCTGAGCAAAAACGCCCAAAAAATATAGATAAATGTGGAGAATGGAAAGGAAATGTCTCTTTGGAATTTTGTCTGTCGATATTAAATTATAGACTGTTACAAATGTATCTGTTGGGCATTAGCTTATTTGATAACTGCATGAAATTCTGATTTTTCCCTTCCCATTTATAAAGCTAGGACCATTTAGTTAAGCAGAGCCTGATATTTAGAAATTATTTGTGTGGCTAGGCATGATGGCATATAGCTATAATTCCAGAACTCTGAGAGACTGAGGCTGAAGGATTGCAAGTTCAAGTCTAACCTGGGCAGTTGAGCAACTCAGCAGATACACTGTCTCAGAATAAAATAATGGAAAGAGAGCTGGGCATGTAGCTCAGTGAGGTCCTGGGTTCAGACCCCAATCACACACGCAAGCGTGCACACACTCTCCTCCTCCGCCTCTTCTTCCTCATCCTTCTCTTCCATCTCTTTCTCTTCCTCCTCCTCCTCCTCCTCTTTTTACTTCTAAGGGAGGTAAATTTCAACAGGACCATTTTCTAACAGAAAAAAGGTATATTCTTTCATCTTGTAACATTACAGAAACAATGAAATATGTTAAAATACACCTCCACTTTTTTCCATTTCTAAAAATTAACTTTTGAGCATTGTCCAAACATAAAAATTCTCACATGAAGAACTACTTCAGAAGGCTGTGAGAAAGTTAACATAACAGCTTCTATTATTACAAGTTTTGTATTTAGCATGTCACATTTTTCTGCATTGAAACATCCAGTTAACATTGACTCCTGAGGACTTATTTGCTGTGCCTGTTTCAATCCCATATGTTTTGTCTCCAAATTGTGAACACATCTTTGTTTCTACAGTTATGCAATTTTAAATCATTGCTGTACTCTAGTTTGTACATGAAAATTAACCAATCTGCAGATAACTGCCTTTCAGAGAGTACAACATAAAGCCATCTGAACCATCTGGGATTGGTTAACTTCAGGTAAGTTAAATTCTTGCCCTAAAACTCCTATGCTGTATTCCTTTGGCTTTTCAGTCAGAGTTCTGAAACCTGAGTATATCATGCACTGTTACTTCTAATTGGTTCTAATGTTTATTATGCTCCTCACAAGTACAGAAAACTTCACAATTTGCATAGTTAATAGACCTCTTTCCAAGCTTCAGCTCCTCCTTCCTGTCTTTGTTAGTCATCAGTAGACTGTATGTTTTCGGAGCTATTTTCCCCACTTGTGAAAGTGCATTATAAATTCTAGAGCATGAAACTATAT
>NDGN011454449.1:0-10220 GCA_002564285.1 Tympanoctomys barrerae
GTCTCACCCTGTAGCCCAGGTCAGTTGGCATCTACTGTGCAGCTGAGGCTGTCTTCCAGGGGGCAGTCTCCTGCCTCCATGGAGTGCTGAGATTACAGACATGCGCCACCATCCTCAACTCATATTTCTTCACAGAATTATCAAGGCCTGGTGGATCACACCTGTAATTCCTGCACTCTAGGAAGCTGAGGCAGGAGGAACGCGAGCTTGAGCCCAGTCTGGGTAGCTTAGTAAGACTTTTTCTCAAAATAAAAAATAAAAAATAAGTAGGAAATCTAGGTCAGTATGAAGGCCTTGACTTTGATTCTCAGTACCACCAAAACCCAAAAATAAACAAAAACAAACAAACAAAAATGTTTTAAAAACCCAAACCCCTGAGCAGCGGACCTTGAATCTGCTGTATTTTCCATTTTTACCTTCCCCTTATTCTCAGCTTCCCCTGGGCTTAGGTTCCACAGAGTGTTCCCATCTCTGGGTGCTTTCGAGAAAAGTGCCGTGGGACATCACGTGACAATGACCTACTATTGGTATTTTTTCCCTTAAACTGTTTTTGTCCATTTGTCATGGCTTTTATATCCTGCCCAGTCCCCGTCTTGGCACCAAGTCTTGACTGGACGTGAGTGCCGTCACATGAAGCCCTCTCCTCCTTCCGCACCCTGCTCCCAGGACCGCCGTCGTCACCCAAGCGTTGACTCACTGTCCATAGCGCCCACATCCGACCCTGCGCGTCTTCGAAAGAAGTTCATTTTCCTCCAGAACGGCGCTTTCTGACACACCTCGTTTTCAAGGGGGTTAGATGAAAACGTTTAAGTAGAGTTTCTGGCCTTTGTGGCTCCGCTGGGACACTTCAGAGGGAAGACAACGGGGTAACAGGAAGAAGAAGGCGTTGGTGCTCGGGCCGCTTGGGCTTCCGCATGCAGGGCCACCGGGAGGCTGACCGGACACGCGGCCTTCGCCCTCCTCATGGTCTCCCCACCTCCCTCCCTCTCTGCCTTCTTTCTTTTCTTTCCTCTCTTCCTTTCTCCCTTCTTTCTTCCATCCTTTACTGATGAGCAATATTTAGTCTTAATATTAAATTTGACATTTTCTCCATTGGAAGAGTACTTGCTTAAGTTTCTTAATAATTTTGAAATCTTTTCTCCTTGCATGTATTTATGGGGTGCAATGGGATGTTCTGCTGTATGTGTTCAGTATGGAATGATTAAATCAATCTAATTAACATAGTCATAACTTCATATTCTTATGTTTTGTGTGAGAATACTTAACAATGTGTTCTCAGCCTTATTTGAACACATAGTACATCTCTAACTGTAGTCAGCATACTATACAGTGAATCACCAGAACTTGCTACTCCTAACAGATACTTTGTCCAATAACCAGCATTTCCTGGGGCCCTGGCACACCTTGCCCAGCCTGTGCTCATCACTGCTCCGCTCACAGCCCTTATGAGCGCAAGCATGGTAAGCACTGGGGTTTCAGAGGCTAACCTCCCCTATGCAGTGCGTCTTGGAAAACAGCCATGAGACTCCTAAGATGCCTACTGAGAGGCCTGTCTTTCCCTGAAAGGACAGCTCTTACTCTCCTAGCCGTACCTTTAGATGTCTTCACCAGAATCTCTTCCAGCCCGCTGCCAGCCACAGGTCCATCAATCCCCATTTTCCAAGTGCTGAACCTGAAAAAAGAGAAGCGACCTAACCAGCCCATGCTCACCCTGTTCAGAGCAGGGGACTGAGTTCCAGTGCAGCCTTCCCCAGCCAGAAGCCCAGGCTGTACGACCCACGCTCCGGGTGCCACCTCTCTGTGGGTGTCAGCAAATGCTCCATCGGCGGATCCAGTGTGAAGCACGCCTGTGACTCTGGCCCCTGAGAAGCAGCGGCGGACCCTGATCCTTGTGAACTCTGGAGTCTCTGATTACGAAAACAGCTGCCTGTGCCCAGGAAGCAGCGGTGCTGCCGTGCCCAGTGATTCTGCATTCAAGTACCTCAGAGCCTGGAACCCTGTGTCTGTCACCTTGCCTGCCGCTCTCCAGGTCTCCTGGTCAGAATCAGTACTGATCACACAGCAGCGTACATTAGACCACCTTCCTCTCTACCCTGAATGATCATGCTGATGAGAGGGAAATGGGAAACCCTTTCGGGGCAGGGCAAGCACAGTCTCTTCGGTGTCTTGCTTCTTTCTGTGTGACGTCAAGTGTCTTAGGTATTGTAAGGTGGGCATTTCATGCCAGCAATCAAAAAGGGTACTTGAGAGGACCTGATGGGGCCTGAGGTTCTATACTATTCCCTGTAGGGTAGCTGAGAAACAGCCATAGCCTTCAGGGAGAAGTCACCAAAAATCGATTGACAGGTCTAAGGGGACCGTGAAGAATGATTCCAGCAAGGTTAATGTGCTGTCCTGCGGCAGTAAAAATTCAGGCTCTGCACAAGAGCAGGGCGGATACAATCTTGATACAATCTTGAGGACATGGCTACTTCATCATGGCAAATGTAATGGTTTTCATTTGTTTTAATTCTATGATTAGTTCTGTTAATAAAAATGTCTATTTAAGCTATTTAAGACACACACTAAAATTCTATAATATTAATCTCATGGAAAAATTCCAACAGAACTATATTAGTTTTTCCCCCATTAAGGTAACATTATGGACTTTTAATAGCACTCTTAGCTATAATGGTTTTTATTGACCTAATTAATAAATGAATTAAAATCTGTCTCAGTGCATTGAAACTTATGTCGTAACATCATCAACATGTGAAGCATGGCTGGTCACTGTAAGGTACTTAAGAGGCAACCTTCCGTCTCTCACTCCTTGGATAGATGTCCTTCATCCAAAAGGAAAGGTATATATGGATTTCATTTAATGTGTTTGTTTTATTAGTTTGAAATTTATAATGTCAAAATAATACTATGTGGAAAATAAGCTCCAGTACATGTGGGGCACTTCTGTTTTCTTTCCCTTATCTGTCTTTTGTGCTTTTTTTCTTTTGGTGATTTCCACAAAATATGGCTAGAATTTTGGCAATTATATTAAATATAAGACAGGATCTATTATGAAGTTTTAAAATTAGTTGTTAGTATGAAATTAACATGGCCAGTGAAATAATTTTTAAATGTATTTACTACAGGAACTACACGGTCTCACTATGTAGATCAGACTCGTAATGCTCCTCCTGCTTTCAGCCTCCCAAGTGCTAAGATTTCAGGCTTACACCAGCAACCCAGTCTTCATAGCCATCTCAGCGCACCCTGGGGGCAGGGCCAGCACAGCACGCTGGGGATCGAACCCCGGCCACTATGCTGTGCCTAAGCAGGCGCGCTAGTCCACTGAGCTATCTGGTCTAGTGAAGTAAATTTAATAAATTTAGGAAGGAGAATAAAATAGTGAATCTTGTTTTCCAGAAGTATCATGCTTCAAAGCTCAAGGAACCTACTTTAAAATTACTGGGTTTTGATCCCTAATGCCACCTGGTGTCTTTCTGACACAAAGCGCAGATGTGCAGAAGCCAGGCCTGCAGGTCAGGCATCACCCAGAGCTGCTGCACCCTTCCTCACTGAGGACAGAACAGGCCTAGGCTGCCTGTCAACTCTGTGCCTCCGACGGACTCACCACGAACTGACACCAGCCTTGAAACCTCTTTTGCATTCTTGAGGACAACTCAGTTGTGAAGAGTTTTGTAGACAGGAATCTCACCTGCTCATTGGATTCTGTGGAGTCACAGGTTAGCTTTCTGTTACTGTCATAAATGCCAGCGACAAATAAGCTTATGTGAAGAAAAGGTTTACTTTGGCTCACAGTTTTTGAGAGGTTCTACTTGCTTTGAAACTGTAGCAGTCCACCATTGCAGGACAAGGCAAGGTTGTCACTTCATGGCTGGGACATAAAGTGAAGAAAGAGGAAGGGAGGAAGAGACCACCACCCCCTTTGCGGACCCAGCTACAATGACCTAAAACCTCCACCCTCAGCCCCCTCTCTTAACTTGTCCACCACTTCCCAACAGCAGCAACCTGAGAACATCTGGCCTTTCAGGAATAATTCAGATCCCTACCATAATGGAGGTGAAGGATTATCAGTTCCATTTTAGCAGGCAATACCTCCAGAAACAATTTAAAGAAATGACTGATTTAGGGCACATGGCAGACATGGAGTAAGCTAGAACAAGAAGCTCAGCCTCCTGAAGCCTGGTCCCCAGATCTTTTTGTTGGCCTTGCATTGGTTCCTTTTATGAGTATTAGTTGAGCACGCTCCATGGGCTAGGCGCAGGACCCTCAGCAATGGGTAAAACATATACTCTGTCTTCAATGGGGGGTTTTCATCCTACAGCAAAGTCAAATAGCAAGCTTATAAATAAATTATGTGCTCTGGATTAGTGGTTCATACTGAGTCGTTAGGCAGGTCACAGGAGGATTTCCTCAACAACTGATAGCTGAAACTGTATAGCAGAAGGAGGTGCTATAAAAAAAAAAATATCTAAGATAGAATGCAACAGGCAAAGGAGGCTCAGGGATGAGGAGGTAGGGCTTCACGGAGAGCCATACGACTGAGGGACAAAAACAGGGCTGACATGCTGGAGACCCATAATGGTCTGGTGGGAAGGCAAAGTGAGCCAGACGCTGTGGAGCCAAGATGATGTTTTAAATTTCCATGTTATTGGACACCCATTAAAAAAAATATTAAAGGAATAACCTAGCCCGAAAGAACAAAAGATAGAGACACCTCATTCTGACCTCTACTGACCTCCATGCTTTCTAGCAAACGAGAAAATTTGGCATCATTTCATCTTCAGTGCTCACTACATGGAATGACATCTTCGTGCATGGACACGTTTCCTCTGATGATTTAGAAGGCAGAGTTTGCTTCTCCAGCACATCCCTAGAGCCAAGGAAGCTACCCCAGGACCAAGGTGAAACCTGAGACAGGGCACTCGGCAGAGATTCTTACAGTGACAAAAGTGGAGAAATGCTTCCTGTGTGTAATATCTGTTTTATTTTTTATTCATTTTAAGAGAAAAAATAAAATAGCAATGAGACAATTTCAAACCATGTTAGTAGGATAAGTTACCATAAGTGATACATTGCATATTATTATCTTTGTAGTAGTTATTCCGAGGACAAGATGCAGACATGATATCTCGTCTAAAACAATAGTACAAATCTTTCTTCTCAATGAATGAATTAAGCTGTATATCCTAACTATCTTTAGCCCCCCTTTTTGTTTTGTTGTGTCAGAGATGGGTGCTCCACTGCAGGTAGAGAAGCTGTATTTAGAGAAGTCTTTAGAGGACCTTTTCATACTTGGCACCAGGCCAAAGATTGTAGGTACTTGAATTCAGCAAACCCTATATAGTTGTGCAGATGACTCACCGTGTATATTTTTATTATTTTTATTGAGAAACAAATAGCAATGACACTGCTTCAAAACTGATTAGTAGGAGAGTTTCAATAATTAATACATTGCGTATTGTTGTCTCCCTAGTGGTTATTCATAGTACAAAATACAGACGTGATATCCTGTCCACAAACACTCTTAGTACAAATCTTTCTTCTCAGTGAATTCAGAGAAAGTAGCTGTATATCTATCCTAACTTTTGTATATACAGATACAAAGTGGTCCTTCATTTGTATCCCTTTTTTGTTTAGTTTTGTCAGAGATAGGTATTACATTGCCATCAAAATATTGTAGGTGCATGGATTCAGCAAAACAATCCAATATAGTCCAGTAGTCCATAATAGTAATGGATAATGTTAACACTAAGAACCTTATTCCTGTTTGAAAGGAGGTGGATAGAGAAGCCTTTCCAAATACGGGATGCACTCCCTCTAGGCGCCCAGATGTTACCCCTTGCTACATGCGGGGGGCATCTCTTACATTAATCCTTAACATATCAACTCCAACTTCTTCTGTCTTGGTTTATTTTAGGCTCCAGCATGCTCTATGATGCAGTCTTATTTACTTTTGGAAATGCAGTAAAAGGTGTTTTGATCATCACCATCATCATCATCATCGTCATTGTCATCGTCAACGTCATTGTCAATGTCACCATCATCATCATCGTCGTCATCATCATCATCATCATCATCACATCATCATCACCAACAGTACTAAGGGCTTTCTGAGCTCTTACCATGTGCTGAACACTGTACTAAGAGCTTAGAATTGTATTCTTTCCATGCTCTTGGATAGGCACTGTTGCTCTTTGATTTTGCACTTGAGGAAAATAAGCTATGGAACAATTAACTAATCATTATCCAAGGTTTAAGATTTAACTTCAGAGTCCACACTCTTACCAATAAAGGCTCCTTCATAATTCCAGAAAATGGAACAGATATAAGTGAACTTTGATGTAAACTACTTTGGGGTAAACCTGGTCTGAAGTCATTGCCAGTTTCTCCCACTGTCAATTCAGATAGCAGACCTCAGAGGATTTGGTGAGATTTCATGAAAAACAATAAATAACATATGGAAGAGACTGTCCAGCACAGATCAAGTGCCCCACAATCCATGTCACATGGGTAACAGGCCTGTGTCCAATGACCAATAAGGCGGAATGCAAAGGTAGTCCTCTCCTAGGACAGTGGCTGATCCAGTAGGTCACTGTGGGAAACACTTACCTTGGCTTTTACCAAGTGGTGCTTATTCCTGTTCACCTACAAACAAGGGATATTTTAGATTTGTGACATCCATCACAAATCAGGCTAGCAGCAGAGAAACAAGATTAATCCTCCTGTGTGATTTTCCTGTCTGAAAAAACGACTGAGCACCATTCTTGGTAATCAGCTGTGAATGCAGCTGTGGTCATGTAACGGATAGCTCATCTTGTACTCAGCCTGATGATGTTTCAGAGGAAGCCAATCTTGCTGTAAGGGGAGGAGTTAGTGCTAGGTGCTGTCCTAGCAGTACTTGGAGGTCCTGCTAGAGCCAGGCAGGCTAACCCTGACTGATCCCTCTCTAACAGAGGCTGGCACCCAAGCACCAGGGTCTCCTCCTTCCAAATCCAACTTCCATGAATGTAAAATAAAGATAGGAGGATTTCATCCTTGAATGAGGCAGGCAGACAGGCTCTTTACCCTTAGGTTTAGAAGATTCAAGTCAACTCTTTGTTACAAAGACCTGCTCGTAACTTAACTGAAATCATGTACAGTATGCATTGCTTCAAATTATTCTCTGGTGATGCTTGGAAAGAAATCTTTTTCATTATTGCACATTGAACCCAGGGCCTCAGGCAGGCTAGGCAAGTGCTCTACCTATCTGGAAACACTTTCGTTCACCAGGAAATTGTCGCTGCATCCTTGTAAGAGCTGAGCTGCTGGGAAGGCAGTTGTGGGGAATAGAAGGGGTAAGGGTAGGGTTTTCTGGTGGCTAGTCTGTCAGCCAGAAAACTAGTTTTCTTTCCCTCTAGTCACCTGACCACAGATATGGCTTTCTTTGTCAACTTTATTAAAGAGAGGGATGGGACAGAGTCCCTCCATCATTGGCACTATGTCAAACCACTTTGTCCCTTTGCTATTGAAGTTGCAAGTGAACACACACCTCCTTTCTGACCTGTAGTGAGACCACAAAGCTACTAGGCCAGCAAAGTTCCCTTTGCACTTTTCGGATTTGTACCTGGCATTCCCAGATTGACCTGAAAATTAGACATACATGCTTGAGTGAAGTTGAATTTTTAAGAGATCAGCAGAAGCCTTTGTGATTGTTCATTCATTCAACAAATGTTAAATACTTCTTCCCTGCCTGACACTGTGCTAATGAACGGGATGAACATGGTGATCTGGGTGGATTTCCTCCCTTGTGAGAGGAATGTGAGAAGTGAGTAAACGAGCTGTCACGACCAGGACAGAGACGATGTGGGTCTGAAGAAGATGCAGGATATGGTGGAGCTCAAGGGGAGATCCTTACCCAGACTGCATCAGTTTTGGTCCATGGCTCAAAGAAAGGATCAGAAACTCTGCCAAGGGAAAGAGAACCTGAGGAGGTAGGGGGGTGGACGATGATGAAGAGATCATGAAAATGAGCACGTGCAGTTGAGACTTAACTCACACCTAATAGAGGCATTAGGCACTCAGAGTTTGATGTCAACACTGGACATTGTCATGCATGATCAAAATGTAGCGTACACTGAACCTTTTCCATATACTGACACTTCTGCTAAGCATTTAAGAACAATCTTCTCACTCTACTAAATCACCACAGAGCGTGGTCCTATTTTATGTGTGAGACTGCGAGACTCACGGAGATTGCCTGCTCAAAGACATCCAATTGAAGAAAGCAGCAATTCTGGGGTTAATGCTCGGGTCTGGGTGGTTTCCAGGCTTAGCCCTGGAATTGGTTTTTCATGATGTTTGGATCACAGAGCTTACTTAGAAACCTTTCCTTCCAAAAGTAGAGCTTGGAAGGTCACGTTTTCCTGAATTGTTTTGCCAAATGTGGCCAAAATTTATCCTGAACATAAAAACCTGGCCCATCTGTCTCTCCCCACAGTGGCAGACATTCTCTTCTAGGCAGGCTTTGGGGCCCTTCATTTGCCAGCTCTAACTGAGAAGGTTTCCCACATCTGTGTTGTGCCCAAAACCTATTCATTGAATTCAAAGAAGTAAAGCTTTAAGAGGCTTATTAACAATTTAACATTTCCAAGGCATGTGGGATTGCTAATAACCGTTGCCGCAGAAATCCTGGCAGGATGATTAAGACCTGATCACTGTAGGAAAGCCAGAACGAGAAGTCTGCTCTGTGTCTGCGCAGCTCCCACTTCGCTGCTGCAGGGTCCTCCTCGGCTGGCGGGGTGCCCTGTTCTCTCTTCCTGTGGCCCTTGGCCCCTGCACTGCCGAACCTCCTGCCCTTCTCTGAGGACGTGATGCAGAAGATGCACAGTCCTCTGAGCAGCCGCCACTCGTAGTGCTTTCCCCGCACCCCCAGCCCTGTGGAAAGGTCCAGGTCCTAGAACTCTGCTGTATTTGTTCAGTGCAGAAGCTCTTCCTGAGGCCAAGGCCCGTGGTGCTTGACATCGGTGGCACACAGGACTGACTCACCCATACAGGACTGACTCACCCATGGTGCCGGGGAGCCTGCGCTCGATAGACAGTGACACTGAGAAATGAGGGGAACCTTTGCAAGTGGCAGAAACCCAACTCCAAGTGTCTTAGAGGCAAGAGGAGGCATTCATTAGTTCTTGTGACCTAGAGTGTGCGGGGCTTGATGACAGCAGTTACAGGAGAATGTCATCAGGGTTATTTTATTGCTCTGCTTACTGCAGGCAGCCTGCCTTCCAGGAAGGAGATGTGAGCAGCAGCAGCTCGAAGCTCGCCCCCTACCGGCGCAGCGTGGGAAGCTTCCTACTCCAGGACACTTAGGGACCTTTGCCTGGAACCCTCAGCCCACCCTGAGACACATGCCCTCTGCTGAATCAATACCCCGGTTCTGGTCAGTTCCCCTGGCTGTGCCCTCGGTACACCAAGAGCCCAGATTGGGACCATAAGCTCACTCCTGAGACCAGCCAAAAATGAGAACAGCCTTTCCACTCAAAGCCCGAGGGAAAAGAAAAACTTCCCCATGGGAAAGAAATGATTCGTGAAGAGAAGAAAGCTGGGTGCACAAATGCAGCAGGACAAGGACAAAACACTAGCGGAGCCCAGACACAAAAGGGAAGAATGCTGAACGCTTCCCAAAGAGGATGCTTTTGAGCATGTCCTGAAGAGTAAATAGAAACCCACCCATGGTACCAAAGGGTCACATGGAGTTAGTGCTGCTTGGCCAGTGCTCCAGCAGGAATGGCCTCAGAAATCCTGCTCATTCATACACAAAGATGTACACGGCACCTTCCAGCCCCACAGCTGGGGTGAAGTCAGCGCTAGGACTACGGAGGAGTACGGCAAGGCACTGAGCTGAGGCTCACAGATATTACCTTGTAGGCAGGAGCTAACCATTAAATAAATAATTCCACCAAGGATAAAAATGATTCTCCTTTTTTCAAAGTACGTAAAAAGAGAGGGTCACTAAATTGAAGATCACTCTAGAGTTCGCTGAAAAGTGTGTGTACATCAGTGAGCAGAAAACTGGCATACGTAATTTTATTCTAAATGTATTCAGGCATCACGAAATTGATACAAATTGGCTTCGAACTCTGCAAGTACTAGAGGTGCTCAACGTGGTGGTCATTGGTTTCCAGACATTTGTTAGTACAGCAAACTGCTGAAGCATGTAAACATTTTTTCTCTCATATATATAT
>NDGN011454463.1:0-21252 GCA_002564285.1 Tympanoctomys barrerae
ATCTCTGACAAAACTAAACAAAAAACAGGGATACAAATGAAGGACCATTTTGTATTTGTATATTCAAAATAGTTACCTTTTCAATTAGATTATAGCTTAACATTCAAGCTGATTTTCTTAGTGGTCCCTAATAAGTTCTAAATTTGTTCACATTTTAGTCACTGAAACTCCACTTCTCCCATGGAACCTTTTGAATATTGGTCTAGATTTCACAGTGCTTTTGGTCCTATAGCTTAGAGACTCTGAAGAGGAAGTGGTGCCCTAAGGAAAGCAGCAAACAGCTGAAATATGTGAGGCTCTAAATTAATTTTCAGTGATTTGGATCTCCTTCACAAAATCCTTTCAGGTCTCATGCATACACTTCACACAGTTGCTGGTAAGTGCTAGTTTCCATCAAGTCACATGGAGTGATTTCAATTCAGAAGTCAAGCAAGCTCCATGTGGGTCAAGATATACAGAATTCAGTGGTCAGCCCAATGTATGACACACAGTGAGACACCATCCACACTTGTGCCAAGAATGATTAAGATATGACCCTGATCTCATAGTGAATCACAATCTAAAAGAACAAAAAACATGCCTAGTAATCCCAGGATCCTAATACAGGACAGACTAAATAAAGTGCCTTCAGGGAGATCTCAGCAACGTAGTAGAAACAGAAAAACAAGTGCTGAAACAAGAGTACATGCACAGCTTTTAGGAAAAGGACTTACTTGGAATTTTCAAAGAATAGGGATGATGTACTAAGATGAGAATCATTCGTGAAAAAAGTCTGGGTATTAAATATCAACCTAATTCCAGTGGAAATTTGGAAGTATTGGAAATACACCAACTATTATTTTTTCTTATTTTTTTTTCCTGCACTAGTGCCAGAGTTGCCTCTGGATAAAAAAAAAAGGCAGACTTTCCTTCTCTCCAACATCAGATGCAATATCCTGTCTGATACTGGCAGAAATAATAGAATTGGGCACACACCTGTAGGCAATGCAAAGTTATTGTTTCTGGGACACATCCATCATCTACCAAGGAGACAGACACAACAATATATGAAAGTCTCAAGCAGTGTGTATAATTGCTTATTGTTTTTCAGAAGAATACAAGGATATTTTATTTGTATAAATTGACATGTTTTCTTTAAAAGCTTCAATAAAAAGAAAAACAATAGCATCCACTTGAGTCATTTTAATCAAACCCAGGAGTTACAGGGACAAAATTAACTTTGAGGGTATTTAAACCCCTTGAAAATCCCTAAAACTCAGAGCACTCTTTTAGAAAACAAAATTAAGATTCAAAACTTTCACAACAGACCAGAACACTGGAATAAAACCACTAAAATCAAATTTTGCAAATTTAAATGGAAGGCTTGTATTTAGACTAAAAAAACAAACAATTCCACATAGAAATTGCTAGATTTGATAGCAGTTTGTATGAAAGCATTCAAGGGAATGCTTTCATATGAATGCTCATCTAATATGAGCCAGTGGTGTAATGTAGAAAAATCCAGGGTTTTGGGAAAATGTAGTCTTTATCAAGATAAATACTGTGACTTCTGATCACAAAGATTAATCAACCAAATTCTTGATGCTGAATTATTTATACCTGGAAAACAGTTAAATTGTGGGCACCAGAATTCAAAATGAGCTTTGACAGATGATATATTCTCCAAGATGAGGGTGCTCAAAGTGGAATAGACTTTGGAGTTCACTTTATAGAAAACACAGATGAAGGATTGATGCTATCTTACTTTGAGGAAAGGTCTTGTATATGACTTTTTACAGATCATAGTTATAGAGAAGTAAGGGCCTTTCCAAGATATTACTAAATCTGTCTGGATATACAGAACTGAGAGGTTAAATATTAAGATCAGAGTTTCATTCTTCTAATGTCCTGGTAAATATATTTCCTCTAAGATTATAATGGTAAGACTAAGTAGTGCATAAGCAAATGCAGTTATTATGAAAGCCAAAAAATAAAATAGAGAATAAATACATGTCATTTTAGAAATTCTAGCATGGCCAAGAAGGATTTATTTCACCTGAGCCTATACATTTAAAGTTTAGAAGTTTTCCTGAGATCATACAGATAGATGATTCTTTGTTCTTCCCTGTATTTTATTTTTCAAAATTTAAGAGAAAGAATTTCTCACAATCAGATAAGCACATGCATATGTAATAAAGTATTATATAAGGGATGATATTAATGGTTAAGAATAAAGCTTTACCAGACTGGAGAGGAAAGCAAAAGAAATATAAAGAATGCTTTGCGAGGGTGAGCCCACCCCACTGGGTGCCACCTGGCATGCTGTGAGACTTAACAGATGCAGCTCAACTGCTTTGGCATCAACTCCGATTTTCTTCAGCCTTCCGTGTTGTCTACAGTCAGTGTGCTGGAGCTGAATGCACACTGCAGCAAGCAGAATCCAAAATTCATTGTAACACAGTAGGGCTAAGTGGCCTCTGTATGCCCCTGTTCAACATTACCGCTACTTCCAATCTACTCCTTAACAAAAGCCTGGGCAACAGCTCTGACCCTAGTAAATGTCATCAAGATTTAAAGGATGCCTTTGTTGATACTGTCTTGGGAAATCTCAAAATAAAACATACAGCAGGCTGGTGAGCAGAGAGCTCTAATTTCTTTTGCTTATTCTGTGAGTTCCAAGCTCTCCTCCTTCACCCAAGTTTTCTCATGCCTGCCAAAATCCAGCTCTATTCTGCAAGGGTTCATTTAGCAACCCTGAGATTTCTTATTGTACTTGGGTTCTTGCTTAAGAGCCCACTACTGTTTTATCTGTCCAGAGTCATAGGTGGTCTTTCTATCACCCAGGCTCATGGGTAAAGGTCATTCTGCTTGCCAGAGAAATCAAGGGTCCTAAAAATTTAAGAGACCAGGACATCACAAATGCCTAATCAAGTAAAAAAATGTCAGCATTGTCTCATTCTAGAAGCTCCCAATAGGCATAGCCCTCTTCTGACACCATGGAATACCCTGAATTAAATTTAATAGTGCTGTAGGAATGTAAAGATTAATGTTATGCCGACATAATCTCTAGCAGTTTACAGTCTAAACAATCTAGCAGGTCATGATAATCAGCCATCTACCATGGGACAAGAACTATGTTTTCTGTTTTGGGAAGTATACAGAACACACATGTCTGTCTCTCTTCAAGAAATTTTAGTAATTCTTATCCCTGAGCTCATAGAAAGTTAAAATCATCTAGGATTAAATGCTAGATAAGTAAATAACATCTTCAGGAGTTCACACACACACACACACACACACACACACACCTCAAAACTTTAAGGCAGTAGACTCCAAATTTTTTGATCCTGAAGCTGGCCAAATAGCTCAGCAGATTAAAGCACCTGCAAGCAGGCACAGATGCCAAGGTTTCAATCTCTGGGCCCTGCCGGCCCCGCAGTTCAGACTGGGCATGGTGGCNCATGCCTATAATCCCAGCTCTTGGGAGGCTGTAAATAGGCAGATCACTGTGAGTCTGATCTAGTGAGACCCTGAACACCCTGTAGACCCTTCCCTAAATACAAAACAAATTCTTTTTGATCCTATAGTGATATCAGTAACATAATTTTGAATGGACACCCCACCTAAATGCATAGAATACATGCATTCTTTTGAAGTACAAATCATAAAATGATATCATAAACATAAAATAAATTATATTCTTAAAATAATTTAATCTTGCATTTCATTATTATTCATGAAGCAAATATTGTCAGAGGCATTAACATGTTCTAATTTTCATATGCTTAATGTTTTAAGGAGGCCAAGCGATTGAGTTTGCTTACGTGTCTTTCAAGTTTTTGTTTCATTTAAACATAAGTTCAGATTCTGGATTCAGTTTGCTTTACTACTTGTTAGTGAGTGTTATAGGTCAAAAGGATGTTTTACAGAGATATAGAGAAGAAAGTATATTATTGGCTTGCTTTAATATTAATATTTTAAGACTCTCATCCATCTATTAAACAAGGTTGCTACTGAAATTTGGCTAATGATCTTCCTTATTAACAATTAAACAGTTTTGCAAATCAGAAGGCATTTCATTTTTTTAATGAATCAAATCTCTGAACATCTTCATTTAATAGTTAATTCTGTATGAGATTTCAAATTTGCAGATTTAAAGGATTTTGCAGGTTATGATGCACATCGTCAGCAACAAAATGGCCACAATCAACACATTTCCTACAGCTACCAAAAATTTACTTTCTATAGCATGAGTATTTCTCCTAAACCATTTATTTTCTCACCCACTTTACCCTAACAGGACATTAAATATTTTACATTTTAACAGCTGCTATGTGACATTACTATCAGTCCATGGACAAGACTGAAAGGGTGACAACAATTAGATCCTCTGTGGTTTTGTACAAGAAAATTACTCAATTCATCTTTTATAAACTTAGTTGTGATAAAACAAAATTCTGTGTGATATATGAAATATTTCATGGATAATCTTCATCTCATTATAAAACATTTTGATTTTTTTTTCTATTTAAAAGTATTGCCTTTCAATAATAAACCATCTGGTCTGACCTTGCATACCACTTAATTAGGACATTGACCATACCCTGAAAACAACACTCTGAAGAAATGCCCCATCCATGAACCCCTTGAATACATATGACCTTTCTCTCTACTTTCAGTAACTCATGCTGAGGTAAAGACATCATTCTCTTCTCATATAAAAATTGCTGAAGTGCTTAATTTAGATCTTATGCTTTAGACACAATAGAAATAATGCAAATATCAATTATCAATGTGTCCTTCCTGAAGCCAAATAAATAATATTTCTTAGTCTTGGGAAGTAATATGCACCTCACTTAGGAGGCTGGAAAGGTGGAGAAGAGGTGAACAGTGGCAAGAAGGAGCAAGGTAGGACAAGACAAATTTCTAACACCTTTATGCTTCAAGGAAGGCCTGTGGGGGTGCTTAAGGGCAAACACCGTTCAGTGGCCTATCTTTCTTCAGAGTTTGCACACATACACACACTCACACCTCTGTGTCCACTGTTTCACCCCTCCATCAGCCAAAACTGCCCACCTTGCCTTCTGCTTTGTCTCAAGAGAAAAGTAAAATAAGAACAGAACAAAGACAAGGGCCTGCAAGCCATTGCAGCTGAGATAGGAAGTACTTTCTCAACCCTGAGGAGAACCTATTATTTGAAGAGTGTGATAGTCACTATGTTTTAAATAAGTTGGTCCCATTTTCAAAGGAACCCCAAAGCATATTAAGATAACTTAAAGAAACAGAATGGAAACATGGCCCTGTCATGACAAATCTCCCACATCTGCTAACTCTTAATTGTAAATTACTGCTGTACATATGGAGAGCAGTGCTTATACTCATGTTGACAACCAGCAGCCACTCTGATGTCCCCTACCTTGCAAGGGCCCTAGCAGCAGAGACAACTTGTCATCTTTTTCAAAAGAGCTTTTAAGACGAGGACCATGGAAGGTTAATTTAAATTCATAGGCTGGAAGAACATCATTTCCATGCCAAGGCAGATTGCCTCGTACTGGCCATTAAAAAAAAAAAAAAAAGTGCTGCATTAGGAGAATAAAAGATCATGGCTGAGTCAAATCCAAGTACAAAGTACAAAAAAATGCACAATTTACATGTGAAAACAATGAGACAATTGAATTTCCATGAAACTCTATTTGCTGACCACATGGGACATACCAGACCACATACTGCATTATGAAAGTACTTATGCTGGAAACTCTACCAGTATAGAGATGTAGCCTTGGCTTGTGAAGAGCCTTCTAACATATATTAGCACATTAAGCAATTTACACCGCAGCTCTCCGTCCTAATTGAGCTAGATGATGCTCCTTTTCTATCCACCCTAGAAAGCAACTCAGCCCCAAACAACTGAACCTTCCCAATGGCTCCCCACCTTTTCTTAGGGACATTCAAGCAGCAAGAAAAATATCTGCTTTTACCCAAGCTCACCCAAATCTTTTTTCTGAAACTGTAATATGTTTTGCACATGAGTAAAGTGTACTCTACCAAAGTTAGCAGCAGTTTTGGAGAAAACATCTGTATAATTCAGTCTTGTTTGCCCTTGGCTTGGCTCCTGGTGCCAATACTACATCTGCATCTCTAAGCATGTGTGCATAAAGAGCCAGTAAGCCCATTCTTTGAGTGTCATAGAAGATGTGGCAAAGTGCTGATGAGCCAGTCTTCCAATGAGTGAAAAAGATAGTCTAGTTCTGGACCAAAGCTCAGCCCTTTGTGTAGCAATTTTAAGGCTCTACCAGACCATTTTTATTATAGAGTTATGAAGAAATAAATTTGTATTTTGTCTGGACCACTCATAATTACTCTTTAAATCTAACAAAAAGCAGGCAAGATATAGGGCAATTATAGGAAAGAGAGCAAATGTGGAATCAATCTTGCAGCAAGAGCCCAGAAATTACTGTCCAATAATGAAGAAAATTGAAGAGAGAAAAATCTGTAAACATTTAGAAAGACAGTGAAATCACAAGCAATAAGGAGAAAGATTTGTGAATATCAAACCCTGCCAAGTCCATAGTCCTCTTGCCCCCTCCGTATTAGGATTTCAGAATTATTTGATGAAATAAATGTTTTTGAAAGCCACCCTACATTTAGGAAAAGCAACTGATAATGAGTATAGGGGAAAATTATAGCAGTCTTTAAAACAAGAAGGAAAATTGGAGAACAGCTAGTCTATTCATCTCTTGCACCAGATGAAGCGATACTCACGGGGGCCAAAAGGTTCATCCTAGATCACCTTCATTTCTGGCTCCCCATCTGCAAAGTCGTTTCTGCTACACTACACTCTGCTATTGTTTGCACACAGGAATAATAAATATGAACTGAAATTGTGGCTAATAAGCATTAGGACAAAGTGATATTCAGATGGTCAGTAGATGTAAAAAATTAAAACCACTAAGATTATAACATACTAAAGGTAGAGAGATACTAAGTTGTAGCACTCGATGTCATCAGTGGAGGCTAGCTCAGGACGCATGTTTATGCACTTGATCATAGCCTAATATGCAGAGAATTCACTCATTTTCCCATGCATTAGGCCAGGAGGATGGCAAATGACAGGAGCTGTCTAGGGAAAAGATGGATGCATGGTCTTCCATGAGTACTTCTCTTACCCTTCTACAAGTATGAATGTGAAATAACCCAACAGGGAAAAATCAGAGCTCATTCTAGCCCTAAAATTGTACAAAATATTTTCTTTTTGTCATTTACAATTCATCATCTTTAACTACCTTGTGTTATGGCGAAGTAGGCAAAATAGCACTAATAAACCTCATGCACCCATTGCTCAGCTTCAGCAACATAAACACAAGATCATTGCAGCTATTTTGAAGCCCATCTCAAATGTTTGCATATGGTTTCATCTATATATTATCATGTATTTCTTCAATAAAGGTACTCAATAAAAACACATGATAATAATGCTGTGATTACATATAAGAAAATTAACAGTAATTATACCATGTAATGCCCAAGAAGAGTTCAAATTTGAATCTATTTCATGGTTTATTTTAAAAGTCTTTTAAATTGATTTCCAAATAAGGGAATCTTCAATCTTTTTGTAATTTACAGCCTCTCCTTTGATTCACCTTGTCATTTATTTGCTAGGAACACTAGGTTGTTTACCTAGAGTTTCCTGCAGTCTCCATTTTATTAATTGAATCCTTGTAAGTCTTCTGTCCTCTGTATTTCAGGGTGCTTCACCCTAGAACTGTGCTGCCTCAGGTATCTAATATAACACAAATAAAGTAAAAATCCAGTTTCTCAACTACACTAGCCATATTTCAAGTGCTCAGGGGCCACATGTGGCTAGGGGCCACAATGTGAGTGAAGATAAAGAATATTCTCATCATTACAGAAAGTTCTAGAAAGTTCTACTCTGAAAGTTCTACTCCAGAAGCTTAAAGTTTATGAGATAGTGCTGGAGAAAACAGATGGTAAATTCTCCTCCATCAAGCGTTTGGCTCACAGTTGATGTCCCCTCAGTGCAACAGCTGGATGCCAAAGATGAAACAAAACTTAAAGAGATTAAAGGGGTATTTATGTGTTGTTTTGTTTTGTTTTGTTTTGTTTTGTTCTTTGGCAGAACCAGGGATTGAATATTTATGTGTTTTTAAGCTTATATAAAAAGTATACTTATAAATACTTTGGCATTTGCTTTTTTACTCAACTTTTTTTAGATACAACTATGTCAATATATTCATATTCATCCCATTCATTTTAAGAGACATAAGATTTCATATTTGAGTGCATTGCTATTGATTTACTCTTTTAATTAACATTATATTGTTCCATTTTACTGTAACATACACTATACCTTTTTATCTTTATTTTTTGGGGGACAGGATCTTACTATGTAGGTCAAGCTGGTCTGGAGCTCACTATGTAGTCCTGGCTGACCTTAAATTGTGGTGACCCTCCCGTCTCAGCCAAGCTCTGAGATTACAGTTGGGCTCCACCACACCTGGCCAATACTTCAAACTTTAAAGGATGTTCTTGCATGTCTTTTGTCTCCAGTTATACACAAGTAAAGGCACAGTAAGGGCCTTGAACTTCTGTGTCTTCAGTACCACTATTGCCTATTGTCTAAAGTGATTTTACCAGTTTACACTCCCACTAATCTGGAAGAATTCCCTGTTCTTACCAACTGTAAGTAGTTTCAGGCTTAACTTTTACCAGTACAGATCCACATTTTTTGATAATAATGATAATGATGATAATGTGAGCATGTGAAAGAAAGACATGCAATAGAGAAGGGAGTGATAGCTCAAACTGTAATGGTTTGTTTCTTTGAAAAGAGAACACAAATAGTACAGAGCACTAACATCCATTACTATGAATGGTGGTTGCAAAGGAGATGATCTTGAGAATATCTTTTAGAGTGTCTTAAGGGAATTAGTTTTGCAGTTTTTAATTTTTTTATTTATTGAAATTTTATTTTAAAAGAAAATGCTTGGCAGAGCGATCCATTGGTTATATTTGCCCCCACATAATGTCCAACTCATAGAATATTTCAATCAGCCTTCATGCAGTTAAATAGTGCCAAATGATTGATTTAATTTATACTTTCATGCTGTGAATGTCAAAAAATTCATTTACTTTATAGTTATCATTTTTTGTTATGTACCAGATGGTATTTTCTTTTCCGTTGGGTGATTTAAACTCAAGAGAGGGCATATGAAAATGGAATGTGCATTTGAAAAAAGCTAGAAGTTTTATGACGTATTTCTAACAAGTTTTCATTTTCTTGTGAACTCTGAGGATGAGTTAAATTACTTGCCCCTAGTAGGGAGGCTAACTTTTCGTGTTCTTATATTTGCATTAATTACTTTAAAAATCTAAATTCTAGCTCTTTTAATGGATGGCACACAAGGTAGCAATGATTAGTCTCATTTGTCTGGACTAAAACATGACCTTTAAATCCTGTCCATGTCCAGTGCTAAGCCCAGTAAGAGAATAAAGCCAGACAAGAATCAGTTTCTGCATCTGAGAACTGAACACCTTTTTTTAAAAGACATAGTACAAAAGTTTTATTTTTGCAGCCAGAAGCTCACTCTCGCTTTGTTCTATTTTGATCTTTATAACTTATTTTAAAGATCACTCAGTAGTTATTCATTGCTCAGTCTTGCTGACCTTTGGCCAACAGCAGAAACATTTTCACCTGGCCTATACAACTCGTTGCTCCCTACTCCATGAAGCTGGTGGCATAAATAACTTCAAATGAAACCCTCCTGGATATCTGGGAGGGCCACAGCTTGAGGGGGAAATGCAACAACAGGGAAAAAGCAGGAAGTGGGAGTGCCCAAGAATAATAAGTCAAAGTGGTATCCATCCTCCTAAAAGATTTTTTTTTCTTCCCTTTAAGATCATCTATTTTTCTGCTAGTAGATGGAGAAAAAAACATGGGAGGGCACAACTAAGCCACTAACATGAAATATGTGCCCGCGTAGGCCTAGGTTCTGTCAGTGAAATGGTTTGGGATGAACGTTTAGGGTAAATCACAGCAGCAAAGCACTGAGGGGGGCGCACTCCTTAGGTGTACAGTGGGCAGAGTGGTTGCTGGGAGGGAGGGGCAGTGGCCGGGGGTGCGTGCTGGATCGGCTCACACAGGATCACACAAGCAGAAAGGATGATTGAAAGGGTGAAAGGCCATGAGCGTCTTGAAGCCATTTACACTTTATGGTGTCTGAACTTCAAAACGAGGCAGTGCTGAAGGCCATTTAGTGGCGGCAATACAGGACTTCCGGAGAAGTTTGGCTCATAAAATAAAGGTGTCATCTGGCCAACAGCACATGAAACAAGCCCTTTGCAAACAACAGTTCAGTACAGGGAGTGAAAATGATTCTTTCGGTTTCCCTGTGTACGGTATACCCTGTTTCCCAGCAGGTTCCAGAGGGAGAACTGGTCGATAAAGTCTTGGTGAACGGAACGTCTCACAAATACAGAACATGTGGGGGAGGGGGGAGGCTGAAGGCCAGTGCCAACCCAAACAGCCTCCCAGGAGGGAAAGACAAGCGCCAGGACAGGAGACTTCAGCCACATATTTTAGAGCAGTCAAAACGTGCACTCTGATCGATGGTACATACAACCGAGGTTACAAAATGTGGACAGCTCCATGCCGCTTTATTCATCCAACATCAGTGAAAAGCTACCATGCTAAACTGAATAGGCTCAGGTGCCAAACTGAATAAAAACTCTGTGATAAAGAAAATTTTATATTGTACTGCTGCCAATGCTCAGGGCATGTCACCTCAAGAGTCTGGGCCTTGGGGTGCACATCTGTAAAATGGGGAGAGCAGGGCTTCATATAATCGTGAGATCTGAAATACAGTACACAGAAACATTTTGTACACGTTACAGTTATCCAGCCGAAATGTATTTAGTCTCAATAAAGAAGGAAAACTATATACCAGAGGCGGAGTCACATCCCAAGCATAATTCCGCGTGCTTCTTATAGCGTCAGTCATCCTCAAAATAAGAGTTTTAGCAGCGCAAATGCATCCCATGTGCTCAATTTTCTCTCTCTTACCCCTGCAGCCAGCTCCTCCCTGAAGAAGCGATTCAAGCGGCGGGAGATCGAAGCCATCCAGTGCGAAGTGCGGAAGATGTGCAGCTACACCAAGATCCTGTCCACCAAGAAGAACCTGGACCACGTGAACAAGATCCTGAAGGCCAAGCGGCTGCAGAGACAATCAAAGACAGGCAACAACTTCGTCAAGAAGAGGCGAGGGCGTCCCCGCAAGCAGCCCACCCAGTTCGACGAGGATTCCAGAGACCAGATGCCAGTGCTGGAAAAATGCATCGACCTGCCCACCAAACGGGGCCAGAAGCCCGGCCTGAGCCCGCTGGCTCTGGAGCCCGCCGCCGGCCAGGACGCCGTCATGGCCACTATTGAGGCGGTCATCCACATGGCCCGCGAGGCGCCGCCGCTGCCGCCCCCGCCGCCCCCACTGCCACCCCCACCGCCCCCTCCGCCGCCGCCCCCGCCGCCCGCGCTGCCCAAGGCGCCCCGGGGCGGGAAGCGGAAGCTCGCGGCGCCACCCGCCGGGCAGCCCGCGCAGCCGTCTCCGCAGCAGCCCCTTCCCCAGGAAGAGGAGGTGAAGGCCAAAAGGCCGAGGAAATCCCGAGGGAGCGAGAGCGAGGTCCTCCCCTAAGGTGGGTCTGGGCATCTGCACCTGGGGCTGGGGCCTGAGGCTTCGCAGGTGCAGAGAGCCAGGGTGGGCGGATCCCCCGCCCTCCTATCCAGAAGCTGGGCGGGCAGAATCGGGCCAGACGACAGGGTTCAGCCATCGGAGCTCTTGGCATAGCATAGCACGAGGACACCTTCCAAAGAAGCTCGCCCCGCTGAGCAGGAGGTCCCAGCCCGCCGCACCTCTGTGTGGCTGGGTTCCGACGGGCGGGCGGCGGAAGAACGACCTAGAGGAGGCTGGCGCTCTCCCGCTGCCACCTAACCTTTCGCTCCACATGCGCCCTGCATGCGCGTCCTTTGCGGGCCAGGAAAATCGGAAGGGAAACGCCCTCGATTAGGAAACATTCCAAGGGTAGAAAAGCTGCAAAAGTGTCAACTGGCTTTGTTATAACCCACTTCCACGTCACTGGTTCTTATTTCTTTTGGTATGTGAGTTCTAGGCTTGGGGGTGGGGGAAACACGCTCATCGTCGCAGATGGCCTGAATCTTTCCGTTAACAATAAGGTTTTCTCAGATGGAATCGTGTGATCAGAAGGTGACATTCTAGTGATAGGTGACTTGAAACCTGTATTCAGATTCTTCTGTATGCCTCTGCCCCACATACACTGGTTTTTAGCATCGACTGCTCCTGCTTGTCTTTGGCTCATTGTGTTTCTGTGTTCTGTATCTTCCCCTTGCCCTGCTGCCTTCTTTTTCTTGGTACACATCTAAAGAATTGTAAACCTTACTTGTGAAGTAAAGTCCACCCTTGGTGCACTGTCCCGAGGAACCTAGCTTTGAATACCGATCCTTGTGAAATAGGTACTCAGTTCTGATGATGGAGCCTTTTAAATAAGTGACTGAGAGCAGCCCAGGATATGGTGACCCAGGTGTCAACCAGGTTATTTTTATACTTAAAACATAATAGCAGAGAACAGATAGACTAAAATGATTTTAATCCCCCACAGCAAATGGAATAACTGAGAAGCCACCAAAAAGTAGAACCCCAGACCCACCAGAAAGACAAGTGTCTAGTAATGCCTTGATATGCGATTTTTTTTCATACAAAGAACTGTTATAGATGTTGAGAAAAGGAAACAAAAAGACAGTAGAAGTTCATTGTCTCTTGATAATTATTTCTTAGAAGTCAATGGAATTAAGTGTTCTTATCAGAAAAATAAAAAATAAAATGTTTAAAGGGTATCACCACTTCAATTGTGTCAAGCCACCTTGGACAAAGTATCCATATTGTGGTTGCCTTAATACACTAAAACATTTTTGTACATAATGTAATTATAAATCTATCAGTCTGCATGGATGCAAACTGTGTGTGACAAATCGTCTTTTAAATGGTCAATTTCAACTGTACATTTTTCATCAACTTGTACTCTAGCCATTGGTTTAGTGTGGACAGATATTCCATCTCTACTATCCATTTCCAAAACCCAAGTAAAACAAATTAAGAAGACTCAGAATGAATATGAAGTTATCCCAATGCCGTAGATGTTTTTAAAGTCAAATGTGAGAATTTCAATATAGTATTTTCAATTTGCTCCCTCCCTCCTCCCCTTGCCTTTCCCAAGACATCAAATACCTGGCATGGTAGATTGCAGAAAGAGACACACTGAAAGAGAGAATTAAATTTTCCAGTGGGAGTAAGAATATCTGGTTTGTCTCCAAATTAAGTTTCTTTACAGGAAGTTAAGACCAGCTGGAAATTATATTATCACTTTAGCCACAATATTGTTTCCCTACAGGGAGATGGATTGTTGTTGGGAACGTAAGAGAGTAAGCGATGGGGTAACTATGGGAGTGAATTTTAGTCTCAGGTTAACATGCCTGCAAACATTACTTCTCGGTTGTGGCACCCACAGTTGGCTGAAGTTACCTGCAGATCTCTCCTGTTCTGTGCAATCACTATGGCCGTCTCATTATTCACAGCCCACTAGGTCAGTTGCATTTAATCCAGCAATATGTAAGTTTAGGGGACTGTACCTTAAGGCTTATATCCTAGACACTCAGTCTGGGACCCGGACTGACCTTCGCCATTTCACACAAGTAGAACAGCAAAATCAAACCAGCCCTTTTCAATCTGTCATTTCCAAGCCATATAAGAGTGGTTCCAAAGTCACCAGGGAGGAAGGTTTAAATTAGCCCCTCTCACCCCACCATTGCTATGAAAGAGCAACCATTTTCATTCCAATTAAGCCATAAAGAAGTTTCTCTTCCCCTTGGATCTGAAAAATAATTTCCTTTATTCTTGTGACCTTCTCCCTCCCTGTGCCGCACTGTCTCTCACACAAGTCTGTAAGCAGACTAACTCCTACAAAGGAGAGCCAGCTGGTGCTTGGAAAACTTCTTTAAAAAAAATTCAACATTTAATTGGCATTCACCTCTAGTAGGTGAGAAAGTCCAGATAACTTGAGGTACATTAGAATTTCCAAGAACAATAAGAAATATTCCACAAGGGATACAATGAAGCTGCAAATTACACGTGAATTGGGGTCTGTGGTTGGCATGTGAATTCAAAGCAAATCTCCATATACAGAACGTAGGAATAAACTGGAAAACTGCAGAGGACCACAGCTGAGGTGTGTTGAACAGCTCCCTGGGTGTGGAAGCCAGACCTGTCACCTACACCGCTGCATCTCTCCATCACTCTCTAGTCCCTCTGTGTCACATTTTTTTCCTTCAGGTTTTCATTAACCTAACCCATTGTTACAACCTTTTCTTTCTGCTCTAAAGGCCCTTTTTCCTGTTCTCTTTACCCCAGGCTCCACTGGGGCCAGCCAGTCACCCGTCTAGTCAGCTGCAGGGCCAGAAAGGAAACCCAACTCTTTTGTCCCAGACTGTGGACCTTCTTAGCCATCCAATCCTGCCTGCTGGGGTTGCATTCCTATGTTGAGAGGGCATTGTGTGGTATCCACGAGACTCCATATACAGCTCCACCAAATATTTTATATTAAGAGAAACCCCTTGATTTTCATTCCTTTCCCTCCTCCTTTCACGCAGACTACTGTCCTTCAGCAAGCAGGTGTGAACCCAATTAATAAAGAGTCTGATTAAGGATGACAAAATGATGAAACCTAGACACAACCTCCCTAAAGGTGCTGACAGGTCTTTAACCCACCATACTACATGACTGGGTGACCACTTGACTTTCAACTCTTCATCTCCAATGAGAAGTTTATGATTCTCAAATAGCACAGCTCTGGCGACAACCCAAGGAAGAAAGTTCAAGGGAAAGTAGCATATGTATGGTTGCTTTGTGACTTGACAGAGCTGGGACTCCACAGCCAAGGACATCCCTGGAAAGGTGACTAAAGTCTGGAAGAAGATCAGCACATTAACTTGGCTAAAGTCTGGGGTGGGAGGCCATGTCCAATGGCAGACAGAATTTGTTCTACACTTTGCTGGGTCTATAAATATAATAAGCAAGTGGTGACAGAATTACAATGTAAGGTGATGTATTACATAAAGGATTTGGTATTAGGATCTAAGTAGAAAATCCCACTCTTAGCTTATTATCTAATGATATTCAGATAATGAGATTTTGGAGAATATTTTTTCCCTATCACTAGGAAGATTTACCTGGTAACTGTCTAAAGTCTATACATATCTTTCCAAAGCCTTTAAATGCCAACTGTAGCGCAGAGCAAGAGAGGGTGGCAGGAGCTGAAATGCCTCAAAAGCCATTTAAGTGTTACGTTGCAGGATTTTCAGTCCTCCTCATTATGTAAAAGTCGATAAATATAGACATTTTTCTCAACACTACCCTAGCGTATCGCAGTGGTCCAGATGCCAGAGCGTACAGATCATGTCATCACAGTGCCTAGAAACAAACTGTAAGATAGCGTAGCATTTCCTTGGTGTTTCTTAAGATTTCTTTCCACAATACAAGGCTCCCTCTGCCTCTTGTTTCTTAGAGAGTTCACCCCACTGACAGTCTGCCTTCCCTGTGGGACTCAGTCATTTGGGGAACAGTCTTAGAAGCACATATCAACCAAGGAAGAAACTTCCTGGATATCTATTGCCCACTCGCCCAGGTATAATAAACACTAAAGGGGGGAAAACCGATGAGAGCTGCCCACTGGTCGATCTGGAAGGGCAGTTCCACCCTAGGCTGGTGTCTTTCTTTTTCTTCCTTTAAAAAAAATCTATTTCTTAAATAATAATAAATGCACATGATGTGTTAAATATGTACATATATATTTCAAAAGAAAAATGGGCACAAGATTGTCTTACAAGTCGTGCTGGCTAATTTTTAGTTTGTATTCATAAGTGGTTTTTAAAAGCCTTTTTTAAAGTGTAATTTGCATGTTCTACTTTGATTGTATGTAAACATATTTTAGAACAAAAATGTATTTGTATTTTATTGAATATAGAGGCAAGAAAAATTGTACATTGTTTGAAATGTTCTTTTGTAACAGTTTTTATTCATAAAGCATTTTTGTACATTTAAAATGAACATGGACTTGCTGTTATTTGAGGCGTAGATACACCTGGCATGCTTTACTGTCATGCTCCTCCATGGTCTTAGATGTTGGGTTTTAAACAGTTTTTTCTAAAACAAAGCTCAGTCTTTTTCGCTACCAGATCAGGTTAGCACAGTATAGAGCACTTAACTATTAAAAAAAAAGTTAATCCTATTCATATGTTATTCATTGTGTGAAATTAAAGACATTCAATTCAGTCTACCATGAGTTGTGAATTCTTTTGTTTTATTTTCCATCTGGTTCACATCACTAAGGAGTTGAACAGTATTTGGGGGTCTTTGCTCACACCAACTGGATACAGAATCGTTGACAAAATTCTAACTAAACTTCTGTCTTTTGTCTGATTCTGAGAAGGACACTGTAGGCAAGATTTCAGTCTGACTTGCTCAGTTGCAATGTAGAGAGTATTACCTGGACATCCAGTCAAGACTGAGCCCTCGTACTGATGAAAACAATCAAAGGATACTATAGGATATTGGAAGACATATTTTAGTCTATATTTTTTGAAAAGCATATGGATGGGGATTCAACTTGCTTCCTCTCCCATGATGTCTGGTATCTGAAGGGTGTGTCCTTTGCTGTACTTCCACTATCACTTACTGGAGTGATAGCAAGGATGTTGCTGGTTACTAGCCCTGATTCCATATGAGCGTCCTTGTTTTAAAGGCCCTCACAAGGCTTAACCTTGGGAAATGAAGTAGCATTTCTAAACAGAATGTGGCAGTGGCTAAAGACGTCTCAGAAGGGTGGGCACTGTGTTTCCTGTCTTTCTCTCCCTACCCTTCCTGTTACAATTTGTCAGTTTTTTATGAGCCTGTTTTATAGTGTAATTTATATATTCTGCTTTGGTTGTGTGTAAGCACTCACATTTATGGTTGGGTGAGTGGTTGCTTGGATGATTGGTCAGTCGGTTGGTTTTGCCTTCTTTATCTGTCTTCTGATGTGCCTTTTCCCAAAAGCCAACAAGACAGATAAGAAACCTAATGAGCCCTTCCCCACTCCTAACCCTCAATCTGATCCACTGTGACCTTACTTTAACCTTCACTTTTGGCAGTACCCACAATAGAGTAACAGAAGTGGGGAGGAATCAGCAGAAGTCACAAGCAGACAGCGAGGGCAGCCTCAGCCTCCATAGAACGATGTGTCTTCAGGGCTTTCCTGAGATCTAGAATTTTGTCAGCAACCTCTCACAGTCAAATTTGTGCTCTTTCTCCTCTCCTTTGCCAAATTTTTGCACTGAACCAGGAAAATTTTACATGTTGCCTAGTCCTCTTCCCAACTCCAACTTACAAGCCTGTTGGTATTTCTGAACTGTGGGATGACTTCCGAAAGTGCCCTAAATCTCTTCTTACTAGCTTCTCACGAGGGGGAAAAGCTTTGAAATGGATTGACTTCACTTTAGGGTTTAGAATCAGACTGGAGAGTGGCTGTGTGCTGACAAAGGCTCTCAGAAAAGTCACATGTGTGTGTGCATATTCAACTGATGTGGATCTCAGTCTTTAAACACATAAGTCGAACAAATATACAATTCCTAATTCTAATTTTTCTTCAGTTCATATTTTTTTTTACATTTTAAGACTCCATTCCATCAGCCTAACAGAACCTGAATTCCATAGCCAAATAATCATTTTTCTAACCCTGAGGGGAAGGAAGTAAGAGCCCTAAAATGCCTCACTCCAGCTTCCTTCTAAATTGTTTCTCTATGCCAAGTTCTATTTCCCTAATTTTCCTACACTGAAACCTCAAAAGCCAGAAAGAAAGTCTTTCAGGCTTCTCCTCTCTGCGGCTTGTGCTGTCAAGTACGGGCCCGTGGGGAGGCGTACAAGCCAGCTGGACCACCTGCACTGGGGGAGGCACTGAGGGAAGAACCAGGACTTTGGAGATCAGTGACAGCTTCAAAGTCTGTCAGGCATGAAGCTGGGGTAGGGGCAAGAGGACACACAGAGCTCAGGGGTTCATCCAAGGCATTAAAGGCCTTTAGAGAACAGATAAGATAATGAATGAATGTGAAAAGGGTTGAGAGCGGGAAAGAACAGTGTACAAAAGTAGGGTGTGTTTTTATTAACAATATTGATACTTTCACTTTTGTGGGAAATGCCAGTATCCAGATTTTTAATTGTTATAAAGCTGCAGTAACACACTTGGCTATAATAAAACTGTTTAATTTTAAGAATGAATCCAAAACTTGTTTCCAGAATGTTATTCACATTCACATATGGCAAAATTGAGAAGTAACAAATGAGAAATGTTAAAAATCTCAACACAGTTAGAAACCACAGATATTCTATCATTATTATGCTTTAAATTTTAAAACTTAATTCTCTTCTTTTTAGCAGGGAGAACATTGGAATGAGAGGCAGGAGACCTGGGATGGCTCTTGCTGTCCTCAGCAGCAAATTGTCTTGGAGCCTCACGGGCCTACCTGATACAGATGGGAGGTTTACTGCTGCGATCTCTGCAGTGCTCTCCAGGTCTAACAGCCTCTGGTCCCATCATCTTTGAACCTTTCCAAGAAGCCCTACCTTTAATTTTCAGCTGGATCCCTCACTATTCTGTGACACTAGTGACCTTCACAGTGGCTACCTCAGCAACCCGTCTTGTCCCAACAGATATGAAAGCATAGAAACAAGTGGGGGAGGGGAGGGAGTGAGGACACAGAACCAAGTCCTCCCTCCTTCAGTCCCTGCCACCTTCCTTCCTTTGTTCTTTGCTTGCACATTGCCATGTGCCGTAGGCATAAGAATGAGCGGGAAACACAAGGCCTGTTCTCTACCAGCCCTGAAGCTATCCATCTTCAAGGTGTGATCCACACTTCAGCTCTTCCAGAAGACTCCCAGCCACAATCTGCAAGCATCCTCTGTGCTACTCATTTGCTAACAGATCTTAATATTTCCACAGGTGGCTAATAGAATCATCAGCCAAAGCTGTTCTATAAGTTTGTGCAAGTTGTTTCCTGAAAAGGCTACCTGAATGAAGAAGAAAATAGAGGATCAAAATTAGGGTGCCCTCCCTAGCCTAAGTTGTCTCCCTTAGGTGTGGCATCTGTCCAAATCATGCATCTTTTTCTTATTCTTTCAAAAGTACTCTTTTAAGAATATAGTCTTGAAAAAAAAATCAAAACATTTTGTAGATCCCTGAAAATTATAGTCAGGTCCTAGCAGCAAAGCAACCTCTACCTCTTTTTCACAGTCAGACCATTCAGGTTGTTCTTGGCCCTGACACCCCCAGTGCCAGCTACAAGCCCAAAACACTATTCTTCATTTTAGTTAGCAGTGTTCCATTCTCCAGAAGTTCCCTGAATCCATTCCCAAGTAAACAATCGCCCCAACTCTTGGCCAGGAGAAGTGGGAAGAAAACACAAAAAAACAACAGCTAGGCTCAGCAACTTATCCTTGCCAATACAATTCACTAAGCTAGTTGACATGTGATATCTCGGAATGTCTTCAGTTTTCCAAAGAATTTTGGGACTTCTATAGACACATGGAAGGCTGCCAAGGAATACACAAGGAAGTCCCGTGTAGCCCTCTCCCAACTGACCCTTTCTTCTCCAAAGTCCCCAAAAAACCACAGCACAATATCTACACTGTGCAATGGACATTGGTGCAAACCATAGAGTTTATTCAGGCTGTCCAAGTGGTGTATAGCTCACTTACAGAGGGGATTGTGGTTGTGAGTGCATATAGACTTATGCAGTCCTGTCACATGTATAGCCTTGTGTAACTGCAACCACAATAGAGATGCTCAATTATACTGTCACCACAAAGATGTCTTTGTGCTAACCACTCCATTCCCTCTCACCCCCAACAACCACTAATATATGCTCTAATCTCTGAAGTTTTATAACATTTCAAGAAAGTTACACAAATGAAGTCATAAAATTGTATTCTATTAAAGATAAAGTCAAGTTTTAGAAGTTTTAGATCAAGTTAAAGCTGTGAAGATACTAAAATTCCCATGAACCATGTATCTAGACTCCCTTATTATTATCATCTTATAATTTGTTACAGATAATGTCCTGCTGCTTTTCCAGGACCCCACTTAGGATATCACGCAGTACTTCCTCCTCATGTCTCCTTCGCCTTCTGTTGCCTGATAGTTTTTCTGTTTGTGATATGCGTGATAGCTTTGAAGACCACTCATCAAGTACTTTGTGTAATGTCCATGAAGTAGAGTTTTTCTGATGTTTTCTCCTGATTAGATGAGCATATGTGTGTGGGACACCAAAAGACCACAGAAGTGAAATGAAATTGTTGTCACCTCCCCATATTATCATAGAATTCTTGATGTTGACTTTGATCACCTGAATGAATTACTGCTGTACAGTTTCTCTGCAGTGAAGACATTTTTCACCCTTTTCTCAATCTGTCTGCTTTGAGGAAGTCACTATCCAGAGCACATACTTAAGAAGTGTGAAACTTTGCTGCACATCATCAACTGCTAAGTTTCTATGAACATTATTCAGAATATTTATGCATAGGAAAATTGCCTTCTCTTAACACTTTTGCATTTAAATAATTTTGGACTTGCAAAAAAGTTGAAGAGAAATAGAAATGACATGATGACTTCACCTAGCTTCCTGTAATATCAAACAGCATGTAACCGTAGTACAATCATTAAATATAAGAAATTAATCGTATAACAACTACAAGCTGAACTTCATTACTTTTTGCAATAGTCATTTTAAAAATAATTCTTTTATAATTATAACTGGTAAAATACATAGCATTAAATTTATCCATTTTAACCATTTGAGGTATACAGGTTAGTAGTGTTAAGTATAATCACATTGCTGTGCAAATAATTCCCAGAAGTTTTTAATCTTGCAAAATTTAAGCTCTGTGTCCATTAAACTCCCCATACCTTGCCCAATTCCCTAACATCCACCTTAGTGCTTTCTGTCTCTATGAGTTTGTCCACTCATGGTTGCACATAAGTGGAATCTTACTTTGTCTTTCAGGGTGTTGTCTTAGTCCTCTGCTTATTGCTGAGTAGTATTGCACAACACAGATATACCAGTATTTGCAGGTATTTCATCCACTGATGAACTTTAAAATTTGA
>NDGN011454468.1:0-11476 GCA_002564285.1 Tympanoctomys barrerae
GCTATGGTATTAGCCCACCCATAGTGTGTACTTGCTTCTTGCTCTCTGCATGGCCACGCTGGCCAGCACTGTGTGCTTTCGTTGCTTGTGATTCAGACTTCCTTCCTGTCCACCTTAGCGTTGTGAGGCACACCCACCAAATGCCAGGCCCAGGCCGTGCGTAGTGGAGAATCCATAGATGACTCAAGAGTTTCCATGAACAAGGAACACCACGTCTCTGGGCCCTGTATTTTAGTATACTTAGTCATGCTAATGCCACTTAGGAAAAATGGCTTTTGAAAATGGTAGTTTAGTGCAGGTTTTTGCGTTGTCTTTCTTTGGGGGAAAGAGCTTGAAGAAAAAGGCAGGGGATTTCTCCTGATCTTAGTAGGTTGCCTTTCCAAGACAGCCCTGTCCCCATCTCACCAGGGTCAGGCTAGTATCTCGAATATCATCTTGTCTTTGAAAAGCTGCAGCAAGATTAGCTATCTAATCTTGTTATTGGTTTTAATCCCAGGAAGATTAGATACATAGAACCTCATTAAAATCCCCTAATCTTAAAAAAACAGATTATTGTAGTATTTAGTTGAAGGGGGGGGTCAAAGACACAGAGGGTGTTGGTCTCTGACCTCAGGTGGTGATACCAGGAGATCCAGCACCACCCTGGAACTAGGCAGGCACACCTAGGTTTGCCCTTCCCTTACCTGGGGACAGGTGGCAACTCTTTGCATAAAACCTAACAGTTTGTCCAGCAGCAGGCAGGGCTGGCCTTTTCTCCAGATCAAATGTTTTTAGATTTAATTAAGTGGAGACTCCCAAAGTGCCTCCACACAATTAGCTGTAATTGCTCCTCAGCGGTGTAGCAAATCCAAGTTTTGTAACAGCCCCAGTGACATCTGAACATCTGCTCCAGGTCTCAAGTAATCAGTGTGTGACTGGAGTACAGATAGATAGATGGGTCCAGCAGGAATCAGATGGGGAGAAAGTGAGACCTAATACTTAAAACAGTAAACCCCAAAAGTACTGTTACTTGTGTAGATTTGTGGTACAAGGCAAGGGATGTGGGTTTCCAGGTTAGACATGAATCCAAAGTCCCACATTCTAGCTGGCTCACTTGAAAGAAAGGCAAGTGGCTTCCTGTCTTTCTGTCTGCTTCCTGGTCCAAGTCAAAGTTCCTAGTAGAGAGCCTGGAGCACAGTGCATCCATTCATGTAGGTGACAGGGCTGAGTGTCCACTGAGCAGCTGGCCTCACAGGTCCACTGGGAAGCAAGAACAAGAGCATCTTTATCTGTGGAGTTTGTAATCTAATAGAAGCTCCTTTGATGTTAGAGCAAACTGTAACGATGATTAGTAATCAGTGAAGGGATGGTGACATTAGGCGGAAACTCAAAGAAATGTTGGGCAAGTGAGGATTTAAATTTTTTTTGTTGGTACTATTTTAGGAGGGTAATGCTAGATTTTTTTACCTCATTGGATTTTTATTGGTCTGGATTTTTTTTTCTTTGAAAATTGAAAATTTTTATTTCTATGATAATTGAAAGGGGTTTTTTTGAAATACATTCAACCCACCCCAAGGTACAATGAATGAAGCAAAGTCTGTTCCCCACTAGACCTACCCTCAGAAAGTCAATGTCTGCCACAGTTTTCTGGCTAGTCCTCAATCAGGTGTGTGCATCCATGTAATCCCTCTCACAGCCAGGTACACACATGAGACGGTGCCATCCTACAGCTCCATCCCTTGGCTTTGCCCCTCAGTGACGTGGCTTGGGTGTTCCACGTCAGCAGATAGGAGTACAGCACTGCCTAGTTTGACTAGTCCCAGTTAAGTAGAGATGTGGGTGGTTTCCTAACTGCACTGTGGGGAACATTCTTGTGCATACATCTCTGTACACACATACAAATATATCACAGTATAAAGTCATCCAAAACTGAATTGCTGTGGACTGAAGTGCCTGCTTAGGCAGGCGCAGGGAGTGGGGTGAGAGAGACTGAGATGACGACTGAGACTAGGCATGGTGGCGCGCACCTGTAATTCCACCACTTGGGAGGCTGAAAAAACAGGAGGATCACTAGGAGTCCAATCTATAGTGAGACCCTACAGACCCTGTTCTAAATACATTTTTTTAAAAAATGGAATTTCTGGACCACAGAATTTTTTAAAAATCAGTATATGTTCTTATATTGCCCTCCAAGGCCTATCCCAGTGAGCGCACGCAGCAGTGAACAGATATGAGGGCCAGTTGCCCCAATCTCTCGCATCCTGGGTGTTGGCCAAGTTGCTGGTGCTCTCTAATGTAGACAATGAAAACTGATTTGTAATTGTCATTTCAATTTTTTTTCCTTTCCCATCCCTTTCCTTTTTGTCTTTCTTTGCATGCTGTGGATGGAACCAAACACCTTCTGTGGGCTAGAGAGCACTCCATTGCTGAGCCAAATCCCCAGGCATTTCCTGGTGTCTTTTCCAGACAAGGTCTTGCCACTCTGGCTTCCAACTTAGCAGTCTTTCTGCCTCAGCCTCCCAAGTAATGGGATTACACCATGTGCTACAGCACCCATCTGAATTTCCTTATCTATGAATACCATGAGAATTTTTAAATTTTCTCTTAAAAAAAAAAAAGAGAGAAGTAGAAAATTGAGGATTTCACCCACATTTGCTATCAACTAGGATAGTGGTTCTCAAAGCAAGGTCCTTGGACCAACAGCATTGACATCGCCTGAGAAAAAGTAGACATATGAACTCTGAGCACCCCCAGACCCACTGAATCAAAGCTTCTGGGGCCCTGCAAGCCCTCTGCATGGTCCCCTCCTCCAGAGCTCCTGACTGGGTTATTCTGCAGTGGGACTGAAGATGTGCAATTTTGAACTGTTGTCAGGAAAATGTGACACTGATGAGAACCATTCTAGGGACAATACGTGGAGGACCACTGTGCCAGCGCATCATCTTACAGTGAGATTTCACTCATGTGACTTTTCTGGCTCACTCTTTTCAAGAAATATTAGCAGAAAGCAGTTGTAGAAATTTAAAGTTTGTTTATTTGGTGTTGGATGGATCTGGAGGAGGTGCCTGGTCACATGGCACAGGGACTGGGCCCCTTGCAGAAAACTTGCTCTCAGGAAATTTTCAGAAAGAGGCCACCAGGCTAAGAGCTCTGCTAAGGATGCTTCCAGAAGACTGAGCAGCGCCCCCATCTGTGGAAGCCATTTACTGCAAGTAGAAAGGGCTGGGAATCTAGAGTTGGTCCTGAGAGGAAAGAGATAGGGCCTTAGAAAATACTTTTTCATACTGGTCTAGGGCCGGGGAGATGGCTCAGTGGAATAAGTGCTTCCTTGGCAAGCGCAAGGGTCTGAGTTCAATCCCCAGTTCCACACACACACAAAAAAAAACTTCAAATCATACTGGTCTGAACAGGCTTCACACTGGAATCACGTGGGGATCCCCTAGAAGAACCCGGACCCAGATCCCACTCTGACTTCCATAGTCTGGGAAAGGCCAGGCACTAGTGGCTAGTGCTATTGGAGAACATCTCTGTGGAGAGCAATCTAGAAATTTAGATTGGCATTTTCAAGTATAAAGCTTCAAGTTCTTATTTAAGTGATGTTTTAAATCATAGTAAAATACATATAATGTAAGATCTTCCACCTTAACCACTTAGGAATGTGCAATCCGGTAGTCAGAAGTACACTGACATTGCTGTGTAGCCAATCTCCAAAACTCTTCACCTAACAAAAGCGAAACTCTGTACGCACTGCACAACAACTTAATTTCCCTCTTCCCTCAGGCCCAGGCAACTACCATTTTACTTTCTATTTCTGAATTTGACATTCACAGGTAGACTTATACAGTCTTGTCTTTTTATAACTGGTATATTTCATCTATCATAATGGTCTCAAGGCTCAGCCACGCTGTCCCATGTGTCCGAATTTCCCCCCTTTCTAAAGTTAAGTGCTGTTCTTTCAAATGACACTGTTCTGTTCATCCATTCACCTACTAACAGACGTGTGGTTGCTTACGCTTTGTAGCTGTTACTAATGATGCTGCTGTGCATATAGGTTTACATAAAGTATATTTATAAAGGAAGAAAGAAACGCTTCCTATATTCTGGACTCTGATCTAAGCCATTTATGTATTTATCTTACTCAGTTCTCTAAATAACTCTGAGGTGTTTATTGTCATTACCTCCATTTGACAGATAAGGGAACAGATCCAGAGTTTGGTAATTTTCCAGAGTTCTCTCAGGATAAAAGGTCATCCAGGGTATTTGTTGAAAGTGCCCATGCCTGGGCCCCGTCCTGTTTCTGTGGTGATGGCCCTCACACCTGGAGTTCATTGTCATCAGAGGGAGGTTGGGAGCAAGAGGACTGCTTGGTGGACCAGGAAACCTTCGCTGAGCCGCGAGGCTGGGCTGCTTCTTTAGGCCCCATATGTAGGATTCCATGGCCTGAGGGAGGTGAACAGACTCTAATGGCATTTCTGACTTTGCATTTGTGGTGAAGCTGAGCATCTGTGATCTCCGCTGAGTACATTTGGAGCCCCCTTCTTTACATCACAGCTCCCACCTGAAAGCCAGCATTGCCTGGAGCTACATATACCTCCCATTGCTGCTTTTTAGAAAGAGGAGCTGGGATGAATCTGACCTACGGGGATAAAAGTCTGGCCTTTGAATTCCTTGGTTAAGAGGTCAGGGTTCCCTTTGGACCAACTCTTTGTTCCTTCAGCATCCACTCAGTTCCTTGTCTTTATTGAAGACCTGAACACTGCCCAACCTCTGCTAGACCCAGGAGGAGCGGGTGGGAGACTGGGTCCCCAGGATCTCCCAGCATAGAGAACATGCTTCCATCTCAGGTGGTGCCTGGGCCTTGCCATGTTGGGAGGGAGCAGCCTTTGGCTCCTGGTTTTTTTAGTCTTATGCATCCTTTGCCACCTTCCAAGTCCCAGGAGTTCCCAGGGCTTTCAGATTGTGATCAGGACTCCAAGTAGAGGGGTTGTTGTCTGGGAAGAAGTCTGTGGGCCTCCAGAGGTATTGACATTCTGCATCTTCATGTGGACTGTAGTAACCTGGTGTAAATATGTAAAAATTCACTGATGGCACATTTTTCTCTGTATATGTTATGCATCCCTAAAACTAAAAATAGCTGGGTATAGCTGCATATACCTATATTATCAGTACTGAGGAGACTGAAGCAAGAGTATCAACAAGAGTTCCAGGCCAACCTGGACTACATAGCAAGACCCTATTTCAAAAACATGCATTCATACATACATAATGCGGTAAGGCAATTTTATGTGTATTGATACATATTAGTTTCCAAGACATATTTTAGAGGGATGGGGTAAGATACTAAACAATGTATATCCTATCTCTGGCATTAAAAAAAGTATAAAAAACTTTTCACCATATCTTTTATGTCATTTGAATTTTGTACCATGTACATAGGTTACCTACTCCAAAACATGTTTTATCCAGGTTCCTGGGCCTGGCCCCTGGCTCATGGAATCTGCCCCTCAGGGGTGAGGCCAGCAGTACCCATCTCACACTGTCCTGCTGGTCCATGCAGCCATCCCAGCCTGGTCTGTGTCACTGCAAAAGGAACACAGGTGTCAGGAGCTTGGCTGCAAGGATTGTGTCATCTCGGGCTTACTGGCTAGGGAGCGAGCTGTTCCAAATTATTAGAACTGTCAGGACCACTGAACTGGTGTCCAGGTCCCAACTCACATTTCCATGTAAAATCCATGCTCTTAATAAAAGGTGGGGGCGGGTCTGGGGAGATAGCTCCATGGTCTAAGTGCCTGCCTGGCAAGCATAAAGTCCAGAGTTTGATCCCCAGTACCACATTCCATGCCAGTCCGAAAACCAAGTGTGGTGGCACACGCCTGGCAATGCAAGTGCTGGGGAAGTTGAGACAGGAGGATCACTACTAGTCTGAGCTGCGTAACAAAACCCTGTATCAAAACCAAACAAAAAGTCTGTGCTTTTCCCACTCTGGTCTATACCTCTTGCCAACATCCCTTGCTTTTCCTGTTAGGTTTTACTCTACGTTAGCTCTCTGTGCTCTGGGGTTGGACCAGGAAGGATGCAATCAATGTCCTCACCTGTATGTAGCCGTCAACCTCCTCCCGTTAGTGGAGCTCCTGAGACAGCACAGCTGCAACAGCTGCCTGTAGTGCACCAGCTGAGATCCTCCTCCCTGGGCACCCTGTTCCTACATCACCAGGAACACTGTACCTAAGCCTACAGGGCCTCCTGGCCATCCCTCTGGACTGAAGTTCATCTTCCCTTCTGTCCTCAACAGTGACAAGAGATTCCTGTAAATCACATCCACTTAGTACTTCTCTTGGTGCCGTGAATCATTGCACACTTGGTATAGCTCCTCAACTTGCAACCCAAGGTTCTAATCCCAAAAGAGTTTGCTCTCGCTTTTATTTATATCTGTGAACACATGTTCTCATGCACACCCTACATATATGGTTCAATGTCCGTGAATATCTAAGCAGATTTCTCCTGACCCACCTGTAAAGGAGCGTTGTACATGTATTTGATACACAGTATCTCCACCCATGGGTACTGCTCATTCCTGGTTTTCTGTAATACGGAGGCATCTGAGAACTTCTCTCTAGGCAAAGAGCAGTGTCTGTCTGTCTTTATCTCTCAACACAGACACACACATACTCATATACATTTCTATCTCATTGAATATGGCAGCACCCATTTACTAACTCTCTTGCATACATTTTCTCCAGTATTTGTTGCCCCTGAAATGACTGAGTGATGTCACCCTTTGCCCACAGGCTGCACATGGGAATTCGGAGCCATGGTGAACTACATTAAGAAGACCTACCCCCTGACCCAGCTGGTCGTCGTGGGCTTCAGCCTGGGGGGTAACATCGTGTGCAAGTACTTGGGGGAGACCCAGGCAAACCAGGAAAAGGTCCTGTGCTGCGTCAGTGTGTGCCAGGGGTACAGCGCGCTAAGGTGAGTCATTTCTACCACGCCCATGTGCTGCTTTCTTCCACTGGGTCCTCCAGTTAGTGTGTGTTTTATCTCAAGGTCCCAACACACCAGACACGGGCCCAGGGAACACTATGGTAGACAGAGCATACGTTTCTGAGTCTTGTACTCACCTAGTGTTGCTTTGGAGTTATACACTGAGGTTGTCATGTCAGCTTGGGCTACGCAGCTGCAATAGGACCAGGTCTGTAATGGGATCTGCCAAAGCCACCTTAACAGGTGCTGCTTCCCTAGGGAATCTCTGTGAGATGATTTAATCTATCCAAGTTTGGGAGTATGGCAGGACCATGGGCTCACTAGAAAACTCGGGACTGGTAAGCCAGGGTCTAAGCACAGGGCCTTGCAATCCACTCCCTCTCAAGTCTCGGAGGCCTCTGAAAGGATCTGTGAAAGTCATTTAATCAGCAACCTCACCTTCAAGGACTCAGCCCTCATAGGCATCCCAGACCTCGTCACAGAGGAGCTGACCTCCTGAGGAAAGGTTTCTCCTCCCTTGGTCTCCAACCCACAGACTCCTGCAGGAGGAGTCCAAGTGAAGCATGACATCTGCTGTGGCCCCCCTGTCACTGCTGTCCCAGATCTCTTGATTCACCATAACACACGCACACACACACACACATTTCTGGACTCTTCAGATACATCCACAGTTTTTCCTGTATGCCCTTTTGTATTAAAAATGGGTGTGGCCAGTTTTTATAGGCCTTGTGAAGAAATCCAAAGTTTCATGAGAAAGTAAAACAGAAAAAACTTCTTTATCTATCCAGTCTAAGGCCAAACAGACTATATATAGATAATACAACCTGTATTTTTCATGCCTTGGTTTAAGTGTATTGACATTTTCTGATGGATAGAAGCTATCTCTAGAATGTCTAAAAATATATATAGTACAGTATTTGAAACCAACACAACCAAAAGGCAAATGTCAGTCTAGAAACCAGCCTCTGCCTACAAGGCTTAAAACTGGCCAAAAAAAGATAATTAAATATACTCCGAGTTGGGACTGGGGAGATAGCTTGGCAGCATAAGCTCAAGGTCCCAAGTTCAATCACCGGTACCTCATGGTGTGCTGGCCCCAGATCCTTGAGCACACCGTGCTGGCCTCGGAACCAGGTATGGCGGTGCACACCTATAATCCCAGCTCTGGGGAGGCTGAGACAGGAGGATCACTATGAGTCCAAACTGCATAGCAAGACCTTACTACTAACACTGTTTATGTGGACCAAATGAGTTAATTTATATGAAGTACCAGAAGAGTGCCTAGTACCTAAAATGTAACTATTAATTATTATTTTTGTTGTTATTATTTTTTACTATGAAATGAAGGACATGGGTTAGTTTGCATTGCAACGTCCAGTCTGATGAACTGATGACTGTCTCATTTCATTAAGAATCACTTCAGAAATCTTATTAAAATATAAGTTCACTTTTGGAGGCCCTACCTCTGAGGACTCTGATTCATGCAGCCTGCGACCCAAGAATCTGCCTTTTGCATGCCCATCACAGTTGGCTCAACTGTTTTTCAGAGTCACCGGCTTGGGTAACCTCAGTGGTCTGTCCTGCCACAGTGTCCCAGGACTAGACTAGCCCTGGTCCTCCAGTTGGAGACCTTCTTGTGGTTACTATGGTAAGCCAGTCAAAAGAAAGGACACGGTGCCCTTTCTTTTTTCTTTTTCTTTCTTTCTTTCTTTTTTTTTGTAAGAAAATATCTTTATTCCCAAGAGATACATTCTGAAGTGATGAAGGAGAAAGTATCATGATACAGTATCTGCAACTTTTAGTTTAGAAATGTATACACATACACAAAACCATACATAGGGACATGCAACAAATGTGACAAAATGTTAACAGTTACTGTAAAACAACATACAGTGCCCTTTCTTGGCTTGACTTTCTAATCAAGTTGAGAAATGCTCAACTTGCAATTCATGTCCATATGAAACCAGAGATAAACAAAGTCCTGTCCTGCCCAGCCACTAGGGTAAGAGGGGAGCGAGGGCTGAGCCTCCTGAAGGCCTGGAGAACATGGTCTGGAAGAGCTCTGCTTCGCCTGACAGCTGGTCCAATTTTTAGCAGTCTGTCACCCATTAAATGGATATCATTGGGGCCGGGGAGATGTCTCAGTAGAATAAGTGCTTCCCTGGCGAGCACAAAGACCTGAGTTCAATCCCTGGGTCTGCCAAAAATAAATAAATAAATAAAATGGATATCACCAGATTCCCTTTCTAAATCAACTGCTGTGAATGCTAACTCTGTGTTTAGAGAGCCCTGGACTTGATAAATAGGAGGATGTAGGACAAGTTTGTTTTGCTTCTGTTCCCCCCACACACACCTCCATGCACAAAATCTTAAAATGACAACCACTTCATTTCATTTCACCACAGTAGCACCATCTGCTGTTGGCAAGGGCACACGGTCAGCACCATTAGCAAACTAAGGTGTTGCAGGACAGCGAAAGCCAAAAAGTTAGGAAACTAGAACCTGAGATGCTGTGTGTTTGAAGGCATAGTTCACACAGCAGCCTCCTGAGGCCTTAAAGAGCTTCCTGTATGTGCTACCTCTTGTCCATCAGCCCTCTCCAGGAAGGATGGGGAATTAACCTTTGGGCTGAGATCACATGGACACTTGTGGCCATTGAGAAACACCATAGTGCACTGTGCACTGATGCTTCCCTGGGCTCAGGTCCCCTCAGCCCCTTAACCAGATCTGCTGAATGAACTTAAACTAGTAGTATCACTTTTTTCTTCGGCCAACACCTGAGGGCCATGAGCCATTTCAATACTGGGGTGATGGCAGCCCGGCTTTGTCTGCGAGGCCTGGGACCTCGTACTATTGGTAAATCCCTCCTACTGAGTCCAGAGAGCCCCTCTGCCCAGAGAGCCCTCCCTCTGACTTCTCACCCTTCAGCTTGCCTTCCCTGAACCTGCTGAAGGCTCCTAGGAACTCATCACCCGCTTACTCAACAAGGTCGGGCTCCCACATCAGCTCGCACTGCTCCATGTGCTGTGCACTGAAGGGTGGGCGGTGGAGGGCTCAAGCATGCTTATGACACAGCATCTGCAGATTTGACGTTGTTCCTTCAGTAGGAACAGCTGCCAGCCAGCCCTGGGGATGGGTGTGGCCAGACACAGCCTAACTCTGTTGTTTAGTTGATTAGATCAAACCTCATTACAAAGAACCCCACATAATTATAAATTCATCCACTGAGTAGTGAGCAGACACAGTGGAGAGGGAGATGCAGTGAAGCCAGGCTGGCTAGAGACTAATTCGGTCCCTGGTTCGTGCCATTAGATGTTCTCCTGGGTACCCGGCCCAGCCCAAAGCCAGGCTCAGGAACTCCCTGCCTGCACGCAGCTTACAGGAAGCACTGTTGGTCTCCCTTCAGATAAAATCAATGTGTCTTTCCTAGGGAGGCTTAAAAAATCTTACAATGCAGAATTGAGAAGACAGTAATTGTACGACAAAAAGCATTTTCTTGATAAATAAGAGTAGATGGTGCCTGGGGACCTCACCACACGTGACAATAGAGCAATTTCATAAAGTCTCACACCAGCAGGTGTCAGTTAGCAATAGATGGTGCACTGAGTAGGTGCCAAGCAAATCAAGGAATGTGCCTGGCTGGGTACATCTGTGTCACCTTCATGTCGCAGTGTTTCCACCAAGGCTTCCCACACCAGGCAAGAGCGAGGGCCGCTTCTCCGACACACCATGTGCACATTCCCTCTTTTGCTTGTATTAGACCAATTCGGCAAAATGCGGGTGAGGGTGTGATGAGAGCGGTATTATCACCCAGGTGTATTTGGTGCCTTCCTCAAATCTGCGTTTATAGCTGCTGAGCTATGAAATCACTTGAGATAATCAGTCATTTGTATGAGAGCCAAAAAAGTGGGGAAGCAGCCAAGTGTAAGTAAAATTCGGTGGCAGAACTCCACCTGGAGAAACAGTTTAGTTTTTCTATCACCAGATGCTTTGCCCTCAGTGCTGTGAGAGTTGTTTTTGTTTTTTTTTTTTTAATCAGAAAAAATCAGAGGCTGTGTATATACCCTTTGATTCCAATCCAGTGAGACTGGATGCAGGGTCAGTGGCCCAAAAAGAGTGCTGAATTTTTGCTGCACATGCTTAAAAATACAGAGAGTAACACTGAACTTCAGGGTTAGATGTAGGTTCTCTGGTTATGGAACACATCCTGGTGAACAAAGCACCCAAGATGCGCCGCTGTACTATAGAGCTCATGGCTGCATTAACCCATCCATGAGCTCCCCCTGCCATATTGAGATGATACTTACCGAAAAGGAACAAATCGTTCCTAAACCAGAGGAGGAAGCTGCACAGAAGGAAAAGTTATCCCGGGGGAAACTGAAGAAACAAAATCTATGGCACAGGAGTAAATTAAGCATGAAATAAATATAAATAAAAGTAATGTTGAAGAGGCCAGGGAGATAGCTCAGTAGAATAAGCACTTACCTGGCAAGTGCAAGGTCCTGAGTTCAAT
>NDGN011454472.1:0-13366 GCA_002564285.1 Tympanoctomys barrerae
CAATCCCCACAACTCAAGCCAGCCAAACCTGCCCTGAAGGCATTCGGAACAACAACAACAAAAAGTCCTTATTCCACTAAAAAAAAAAAAATCGGAGAATTCCTGCAAGCAGGCACAGGGACAGGGGTTCAATTCCCAGGCCTGCCATGCCAGCTCACACCTGGGGCACGCTGAAACAGCAATTGAGACTGGGTGTGGTGGTGCACGCCTATAATCCCAGCTATTGGGAGGCTGTAAACAGGCAGATCATATGAATCCAATCTAGTAGTGAGGCCCTGAGCAGCCTGTAGACCCTTCCCTAAAATACAAATACTACTACTACTAATAATAATAGGAGAATAACAGTACTGAATGCATTCCATATTGTTATGTTCCAAGTAGTAATTCAGAGTTCAAGATATGAGTATAAAAAATCCTCTAATTGTTATAAACATAAACCTTTCACTTCAGTGAACTAAGAGACATTAACAGTGTAGGTACTTTGCTTTTTTTTTTTCTCCTTTCACTTCCTTATTTTCTGCTTCCCCTGTCCTACTTTCTTTTTGTTTTGAAACCATTACTTCCTGTGGAGGACTGCCTGGGTGACTCTCCTTGAAAGAAGAGAGGTTATCACCTTTTTGGCTGTGCCTGGCCCTATTGCCCTCTGTTAATATGTACAGAGCTGGTGGACTTTTCCTTGTACCTTCAATTGGACCTAAGCAATGCATACTGGGCTAGCCAAGGTGCTGGTGGCATGCATTATTCCCCAGTAACCCCCACCTGCTGCTCTTCACTATGAGCCAGGTCAAGACAGGAGGAAGAGCCAGTGCTCCATGCTGTTGGCTAGAGTCAAGCCTCAAGATAGAGGCTTTGACTTGCTGCTGCTTGAAAGAATATACATCAGACCTGAAGCACTGGACCCCAAAACATTAGATACTATTGCAATTGTGTAATGCAGATTACTCTCTGTGTATCCTTCCCTCTGTGTATTGCAGAAGTAAATGCAAGTATCCTAACTAGCCCAGCTCATAGCACTCAGCTACTTACTGCCATTCTCAGTCACTCAACCTCAGGCCACTCCTCCTTCATGATTGAACAAAGCCAGGTTTGGCCCTGGGTCAAGGCCTTTGTTCTGGATAGCTGTAACTGTGGCTAGACTTAGAATCCCCTGGCTCTCCTTAGCATTAAATATGCCTTAGTGTCTTTATTTGCACTGTGGCTTGCACTAAAAGTGTTAGATTTTAATTAACTTGACGGAATTCCAATAACTTATCTATAGGATTACAAATGTAAACTTCCCAGCTTGAGACAAGGACCAGGAAGAGCTGTTACTTCCCATCTTACAGTATCTATTATGCATTTTAGACCTTATTGACACTTTCATTTTCTCACACCAGGGAGACAATGCTGTTTACACATATGAATATGATTTATACTGAAACTAGCGTGGTTGCAAGTTGCATCCATTTACCTACAAAAATCTCCACTTTATAATTCTTTATGGCTATGTACTATTTCATAGTCTAAAAATATCACATCTTTTTCATCCATTACTCAATTGATGGAAATTTGGGTTATTTCCAAGATTTAGCTGCTATAAATTCTGCTGCAAAAACATGGGTGTACATAGATCATTGTGAAATTATGCTTTTACTTTTTCTGGGAAAATAACCAGAAGGAGAATTGCTTATAAATATTATGTTTTCCTCTTGAGGTTTTCTCCTAACACATATGTAGTGATCTTTATCTCTTTTGATCATTCTTGATTTAAAGTTTACATGATCTCCAAACAGAATAGCTATACTGCTTTTTTTATGGGCCCCTGGCACACAGAATACTGTTTTTCAACCTTTGACATACTATGAATTTCCTTTTGAGTTAGATGTATTTCTTGTATGCATCATATTGTTGGATTTTGTTATTTGGTCCACTCTGCCAGCTGTTTCTTTTGATTGGTGATTTGAGGTCATTTACACTGATGGCTATAACTGTCATGTATTGGTTCAACTTTTTCATGCTAATTTCCTGCTCTTACTCTCTGTTCAATTGCTATCTCTGACTGGTGGTTTCTTTTTGTTGTTGTTCTTGAAATTGTGGTCATTTTTGTCTCTGTCTAGAGTTGTCTTTGCAGAGCTGGCTTAACAGTCATGAATTACTTCAGGTATTTTTTTTTGTCATAGAGGTATCTTATTTCTCCACTAATTTTCAAAGATAGTTTTGCAAGGTTCATCAATCTGAGTTGGAAGTTTCTTTCTTTCCAGACTTCAAATATTTCATTCTAAACTCTTCTTCACTTGTGGTTTGGTGTTGAGAAGTTGACCTTTATTCTCGAGGGCTTTTCTGTTTAGATGACTTGTTTTTATTCTCCAATGTTTTGTTCTTGTGCTGAACTTCTGGAAATTTGATTATTATGTGTCTGAGTGTAGATTTATTTTTGCCATGGTTGTTTGGAGTTCTATACATCTCACTAAGTGTATGTCAGATTCTGCTCCATATTTGGGAAATTTTTCTACAGGTACTTCTTCAAATAGTTTTTATGTCATTTGTATTGACTTCTGTTTTTTCATTGATATGCTGCTTTACTTTGCAATGTCTTGCAGCTGTTGAATTTTAAATTTCTGATCCCTTCTTATTTTTAAGAGGTTTATCCTCTTATGGTCACTGTCTTCAAGATCTGAGAGCCTGTCTTCAGTTTGGTTCAAGCAGTTTTTGCCAGCTTTCAATGGTATATTTAATTCTGTGGGTATCTCTTTGAATTAGTTTTATGCATTTTACTTCTTTCCTATATTGTTCATCCAAGGTTTGCCTCATTTTCTCTTTTTTAAAGAAAATCTATGTCTACTATAGACTTGTTGAGCAATTCCTTCATTATTGCTGTCATTTCATTTTTTACCTGAGTGATTATTTCAGATCTGATTTCCTCTATAGCCTCACAAATTTGTTTCTTTACTTCAGTTTCTACCATTTCAGAAATTTTATCTTCGTATGCTCCATTTTCCTCTATCTCCATTTCCCCTGGATTTGTTCTAAGTGGGCTGGAGGTGGGAGATTGCATCTTGCTGCCATATTTTATCATTTTATATTTCATTTCTTAAATTTTCTGTGTTAATCCTTGTAAGTTTTTGTAGTAGGTAGCTATATCACTAGTGTAAAAACCTCTCTAGATATAGTCTGTTATTCAGATAATTCCTCTGTGTGGAACATTATTGGGTTGTGTCTGCCCCAACATGCTACTTTCACAATTAATTCTGAGACATTGGTACCCATTTGGCTCAGTGCCCAGTCCTTTGTAGGGCTGTGGTAAGGTTATTACCCCAGAGCTTCCCAGCATTGCTACAAAAGGGTGAACACCTGGTTACAATAGATGTGAATTCCTAGCTAAAGTAGTATACTAGTATATACTAGTATAATAGTACTACAGTATATAAATTAGTAATACCAATATCATCAATCACAGTTTAGAAAATGACAAACTGTGTTAAGTTTGTACCTTAAACCATAGGATCAAAACTTAACAGTTATATAAACAAACCAATAGTAAATTATGTGCTTGTGTGTGAAGTGTTTCCCCTCAATACAGTTCTTTTGCCCTGTGGTGGGGTAATGTAAGAAGTGGATAAATGGATCAAATGATGATAACTGAAAAGAAAATAGAGGACAAAAGATGATCATGCAGGCTTTGGGAAGCTGGAGAAGAGGACAGACAAAAAAAAGAATGCACAAGCAAGCAAGGAATTATATGAGCTTTGTGGATAGGACTGTAGTTATTTGTGGCTGTAATTCTCCCCAGCTGTATAAAAAAGTACAAGAAAGATGAAAAATGGGGATGGCCTCACCCACTTGCTTCTATTCCGTGAGTCTTTGTCTCCCAGAACAAAGCTGGTTCAGCTACTTACCTGTCCCACCTCTCTATCATGTGCACCCTATTGGGGTCCTTCTGTATCATGGACGCATGGTTTCCTAATCCCACTGATGTAGGGGGAGGAGTAAGTGACCTGGATTTTCCCCTAGCCAGTTGCTGAGTCTATGCAAGGGCAGAGGGAGCCGGATTCCTCTGAGCCAGTTGTCAGGTCCTGTGCTCTCTTGAGTATTGATTTCTCTTTTTTAGTCTGGTACATTTCTTTCATCTTAGTTTTCTTCATTTGCTTAGACTTCAAGTATATCAGCTAATCTTTATATGTGAGTTGTCTTTATCATCTATTGTCATTATTTTGTCCTATCTATAAACCTTATGAGATAATAGAAGATACATCAGTACTATCTGAAAGACTTTCCTGATTAGTTGTCCTTTGGAGTATGTGTTTGGCTTTTTATCTCAATTTCTACAAGTCTTTCTTTTATCTCTTCAGTTGTAGAACCATATTTTACTTCCTTAACAAATGCAAATACCTACTTTCTGCTAACCCAAATTAGGAGCATAATAGCAGTCAGCATTTATCATTGGTCTGAAATGTCTATTAACTAATCATATTAATGAATATCCTCAGGCCTTTTAATCTGGGGTTGGAAGTTCATTATGCTACTCTTAATTTCCTGCTCTGTTAAAGTGGCATTTCTAGTTCCATTACCATTACAGTTTTTCTATTTTCTAGATTGATAATATGCATTTTTCTGTAGCCAGAAGTATCACATAGAAATAATGATTGCCCTCTGGCACCAGATATTTGAATCAACAGTGAACTCTGTAAGGTGGAAGTTGGAAAGCTCCCAGAGTCCATTGTTTACCCTTCTAGGATAAGCACTGAATCTTGGTGTTTTAGAGCTTTGGAGCACTTCCTGTCCTTCTGTGATGCTGTATTTAGCTTTCCTTTTCAAGTTACTTTGGTGTAATGGAGCCCTAGTGATCACGCCTAAACTGCATAAATAGTAGTGGGTGATGAAGCATGCACCCAGCTATCTGACTCATAAGGAACATTTTCTGGAACCTATTTTATAACTTTTCTGGTTCATCATTGAATATATCTACCTCTGCAATTTTGGAAAATGAAATTATCTAGACCAATACCAACTAATATATATAACAACACAAATGAATGTCTGTGTATAAATTGTTTGCTTTTTATGTAGAGCAGAACAGAGAATTTAAAAGCAAGAGTTCAGAAATGTGATACAAGTTTGGAAACAATGCAACATTTTAATTTTGCTCATTTAAACAAAATGAGAAACATTGGACCATAAAAAGGAAGAAGTAAAAACAGCTGAGGTCCTTTACATAGACTAAAATGCAGATTCTTCGAAGAAGAAGAGAATGACTATTGGGAATTCAGTAATGCAATGCGTGTTCTCCGTCTCGGCCATAATTAGGTTCTCTGCAGGTTTCTGTAAGGATGGAGAGCACAGGTTGCAGGTGAGGTGTGACAGATACACCACTCAGAGAGATTCTCTCTGGCAGCTACTATGGACTTTACAGTTTTGCTTCAGCTTTCTTTAAGGTTTTATGTGCAAAATATTAAATTTTGTGCTTTGGAAGGTACAGAGCAAAAGCATCAAATATACTATACAGAATGGAATTCAAAAATTAATTTTGTTCTGAATCAGAAATTCAGAGTAAAGGTAGATGCAGAATGGGTCACTGTGGGGCAGAGTATTACAGCTTGTAAAATAAAAACATTATCTGTTTAAAATTATATTGATATTGTTTTTATACAAAGGACATGGGAAGTGAAAATGTATTTACATATCTAGTTGAAAAACCTAAGGGAACATTATTGTGCAAGGGTTGATTATGAGTCTGTGTAGTGTTTTCCAGAACTTTTGTGTTCCATCTTTTCCAAGTATGACTTGGAATAACTGACATATATGTTTGGAGTGACAATAAAATGTTAGTTCTAACAATAAACAAATGACTTAAGATCCATGTATGTAGAATCACACACATTTTTTGAAATTTAAGAATACTTCTAGAAATCTTTTGACTGAGAATTTTTCCTTATATAAGTAGCTCAATATATGCAACCTCATGGCTAGAAAACATTCTGTTCAAACTAGATTTTTAGTAAATGGAAATAATACCTTCATTACTTATTTTTAATTTTTATTCCATAGCACTTATTACAACATTCAGTAAGTATTTTAATCACTGGTAATTTGACAGATGTAAATTAAAACAACAGAGTTTTCCTCTCACCCTGGAAAGAATGACTGTCATCAAGAAATCAATCAATAACAGATGCTGGAGGGCTGTGCAGAGAAAGGGACCCTTCTGCACTGTTGGTGGGAGTGCAGGCTGGTGCAACCACTGTGGAAATCTGTGTGGTGCCTCCTCACAAACCTAGGATTAGAGGCCTCATTCAACCAAGCTATTTACCTTCTGGGTATCTTCTCAGAATTAAAAACATAGCACAGTGATATGTGTGCTAGTGATTTATGATATATGATACATATTTATATCAGAAAAATTTCTGATAACTAGATCTTGGAAATAACCCAAATCTCCATCAATTAAGCAATGGATAAAAAGATGTGGTCTTTTTCTACAATGGAGTACTACTAAGCTATAAAAAAGGATAAGGACTTTTGTAGGTAAATGGATAATACTTTAGAACACACTCACTGGTGAAAGAACCCAGACTCATGTGTGTAAACATTGCATTGTCTCCATAGTGTGACAAGCTGAAAGAGTAAATAAGATTCAAATATACAATGAAAATTGTAAAATGGGGAAAAACTGTTCAAGAGGGAAGAGAAACTGGGATGGAGGGTCATCCCAGAAAAGAAGGGGAAAAAAGGGGAAAACAAACATGATTATAGTACTTAAGATAATTATACTACTAATTTCTCTTGGTTCATTGAAAAGAAAGACTTGTGCTACTGTTGTTGGGACAGTTAAATGCCTATACTGTAATATAAGACAGCAGCACACAGTGTATTAACTACTATTATTCTCCTACTATTTTGTTTTAAAATTTTGTTTTATTTTTCTCTTTAAAACATTTTTTCTTTCAAATTGAAGCTATATTTACACATTATTCAATTATATGTTTATATAAGAATAATTTGTAAAAGTTGTTCAATTCTCAGATTTGCTGAGAAACTATGATCTTAGATTATGATATGCTACACTAAGAAAAATAAGACCTGTTTGTTTTCATATTTTCTTTTGGTGTTACTAGTGATCTAACCCAGTGCCTTTGTGCTGGCTGANACCTACATTTTGAGACAGGGTCTCGCTAAACTGCCCAGGCTGGACTCAAACTTGCAATCTGCTGCTTCAGTCTTCTTAGCAGCTGGGGTTATAGGTCTCCACTGTCTCTCCTGGCCAAGGCCAGTTTCTTAAGAATTTCAGGCTCCTCTGGAGAGAGAAACAGAGGGGCAGGCGTTTACAGTGGTGTGCGGGCAATGCTGTGAGAAAGATCGAAGAAACTATGAACCGGCTCGGTGGAGACTGGAAAGTGATGGCCCTACATGTAGCACGCTTTGGTGCCCTACAAGGACGGGTCAAAGCAGGCATAAATAAAATAAAACTTTGAAAATCAGTATGTTAACATGCTCTTAATCTCACATGACTTCATGTGAATTAGAAGATAATTTCCTAAATTAAGCCAAGTGAAGATTTAAAGAGAACTAAGGTGTCCTTTCCTCAGGAATTCCAGGTCCTTAGAGTGACATCACTACAATAAAAGACATCTTGCTTATGATTTTCTTACTAGGATTTGCTCCACATTGAAGACAAAGGAGCAGAAACCATAATTCAGTTTTCAATAATTGGATGTAAGTGTTAATTTCAGATGGCATGAAGGTTTTGGGTTTTTTTCCCCATAAAAAAGTTTTTATTTGTTCATTTAACCAGATTATATAGTCTTAAAAATTAATTAGGATATGTTAGTACAGTTCTGCCAAATGTTTTTTGTTTTGCTTTCCAACATATTTTTTATTAACAATAGTGGGAAAGTTAAAATATTTAATTGTATGTGATTCTGTTTTTTAGATATCATCATTCCACACATATTTTATAATTTTCTGAGAGTGGCACATAATGTTTTATAATTTCATTATTTTTTCATATTTCTAGTCCTTTATTCACATTTTATTCTTGTCTTCTAATAGTCACTATTTCCATGAGCAGGATATTTTTGCTTCATTCTTTAGGATATTCCCAAAGTTGAGACCTTGGCACATGGTGGAAGCTAATAGGTATATATTTATTATATCTGCTTTCAAAGCCATATTCCAGCATTAGTTAAGAGGATGAGACAAGCTTGCTCTATATTCCTTGGCATCAGCAGAGTTCTCATAAAAGAAACATAAGGCTTCACACTGATTATTCATCTTGCATTGTAGACTTGCCAAAGGTTATTAAAGGCAAAAAATAATTTTAGCAATAAGGATCTTGTATGAGAAATGCATTTGATGATAAAATATTTATGAAACCAATACAATTGTGCTAGTAAAAATAATTTGTTTTTCTTCCTACTTTATGTATGGGAGAAGATTACTGAATATAGACCCTGGATACACATTCTATTTCTTGTTGAGGATGTTGGAACAAATTTTACCAAGTATTTTACATGAACTACATGAGTTATTTTGTAGGATTATAAATTATGAAATTCCTCAGTGTATTTTTTCACATTTTTCTAATTTCTAATGTCATTTCTTTATAGCTACTCCTTATAAATCACAATCTAGTATTCCACATGATTAATAGGATGGAAGGGATATAGTATGGATACTATAAGGACAAAAGTTATAAGAGAGAAAATTAAGTTAGGAATCTCACATCACTTAAATTTAAGTCCGTGGTATCTCTCTGGATATTTTGATGTACTCATTGCAGATGCTAAATTACTGTGAAGATGATATTGCAGGTGCGATCCATCGTTACCTTTGGCTTGATGATGATGGCTTTTTCAGGGCAATAGCCACAAGTCCTTCCAAAAGTGGTAGCTGAATGCACTTATGCTTTTTCTTCCATCCTTCAGACCAACCTTACAATTTTCCACTCCATGGGAATCAGCAGTCTCAAGGAATTTCTCCCTCTCTGAGTTCTAAATTTTAGCTGATGTGACTTCCTTTCCATATTTTAGTAATTTTGATTTTTGTGCATTGATCCATCTACTGAAAAATGATTTCTACTTGCATTAGTTGGTTCCTCCTTGATAATATAATAGAGGCTCCAAATTAGAGAGGCGTTGACTAAGCATATGTTGTTTCCTCCTTTCCAGCTCTGTCACATCTCCTGTATCATAGGGTCAACCACTCCAAAATATCGTATTTATAAGCCAAGTTCACAACATGCTGTGTATACGTCTTGCTTTTGTTTCCCTCTTATAAATTCTAACTGTGCTGTAGGTTCAGGAAGACAGATTTCTCTGGCTGTTTTCACAGCCATGGCCAAACCATTAATAAATTCAATTTTTACTTTAAGTCATTTTTGTCTTTGTTAATTATGCTCCTCTGTGGTGCCTGAACTTAATTGTCTGGCCACTCAGAGTCAGGTCTCTGTCTGTGGGCCCCAGGAGTAACCCCTTATATTTCTTATAGGTACCTAAGTAATTTTATAGGATATTAACAATACTGTGTGCAGAACAGTGGTGGAAGGCAGGAGAGATCTTTAATCATCATGGCGAGGCTGAGCAACACAGAGAAGCTCAAGATCTGCCATAAGTGGAGATTACAACAGAGACAATGTTTCACAGAAAGACAGAACGAACACAAGAATTGAGGGCTTACATAGGTGGGGTACTTGAGTAAGTGGCATCTTAGAGAATGCTGGCCAAGTCCTGGCCTGCTGTTTAGTGTCTCAGGACTGGGTCTGTGAAATGTTGGTGAAATAAAGAAAACTGAGAGCCAATACTTCAGCCCTGTCCTGATCCTGGGCACTGCTGCCACCTCTCTGAGAGCACCTGAAAAATTATGCTAGTGCCAAAAACAGGGGTAGCAGCAAGGACCAATTTGATATCCCTCCAAATCAATTGCACCCAGCACATCAGGAGCAATATTGCTGTTGCTCCTGGACAAGTTACAGAAGTCACAACGACTATTGTTTTAACCCTACCACTTTCATACAAGTGCAAGAATTGTATCAAGAACTTTCACCATGAGAGTTGAGACTGTGACAGCTGCTCCACAATCACTTAGGAGGACACTGGCCCTGACAGCAGCCAGCTTAACAAATGAACCTATTCCTGATGCCTCTGCCTTATGGCCTTTGGAGAGCTCTGGCCCTCTGTTTTATTCCAAAAGTACGTGAGCTGTCCTGAAAATGCAAGACACTGCACATGCAGGCCAGCTCCTCTCCTAAATAAGCAGGTTTTTGCCTCTCATCAGTCAAGGAAGGCTCCTCTCAGCTTACTGTCACCCTGAGCTGCAGCATGGATTCTTATAAAGGACTCACTTTGGTGATCTATTGCAGATTCATAATTTTACCTTGAATAGAGCTTTGTAGCATCATGGGTTTTTAAGCCTGAGGAAATCTGTAGATGTGCAGCTACAGCAGTAGTGGGGACTGAGAGATGGTGGTGGTTGATGCTCTAGACCTAAAGCAAAGGTGGGGACCAAGGCTTCCAACAAGACCAAAGCTGAGACAGAGATGAGGCTGTCAATGCAGGCAATGTGTCTTCGTTTCTTCACTTTCATTGCTGAGACAATATACCCAACACCCAGAATTAAGGAAGGAAAGGTTTATTTAGCTCACAGTTTGTAGGGTTTTCAGTCAATACTCAGCTGGTTCCAAGTCAGAATGGTGCATGGCAGAGGGAAGCAGTTCACTGTGGCAGGAAACAGTAAAAGCAGCAAGAGCAAAGGAGAGGAGCAACTTGAGCAAGCCTCTCTCCTTCTCTTCTATTATATGCAGGCTGCCTACCCCAAGGGGAATCTCAAAATTGGACCATGTATGAATCAAAAACTCCAGAAGCCTTCCCCATGGCTCCAGACAGCCTTGAAGGCCACCCATAGCATTCTACCCATGCTCTCCCAAAGACCCACTCACATCCATTTATGCAAAAGGTATTTTAGTTTACTCTAAGAATTACCAATGTCCTGTTTCAGCGCTGCTGAAAAGTCCAAGTGCCAACTGTTCTTTGAAATGTTAGGAAGTGCCTGAATCACTAGGCATGTGAATCTGAACTTGAGGAACAAGTTCTCTATGCCACCACCACTGTGAAACTTGGTGTGGCCTCCGTCACTGCTGAATATGACACCGTGGATTTCTCCTCAAAGTACAGTATTTTATGTTTGCAGTTTTGGGGTTGCAAAAGGTGGAGACATTCTGCTCCTTGTGATGCTCTCAGGCCATCTTTTTTCTTTTCTTGTTTCTTTTCAGCAATGAAGATCTTCTCAGTTCTATCTTTGTAGTCCATAGCTTTATTGGAGCTTCCTTCCTGCCAAACTCACAACATTTTAAATTATCCTGCTGTGCTTTTTGCTACAGATTCTCAACATATATCAGGCTAAAAGTCCTCAACAATAGTCATGCAACTGCCTAAACATTTGACAGCCTTGATTTTCATTTCCAAATTATTCAGTCTGCTCCCTTGAATCTCAGTCTCAGCAAGAGACTGAGAAATTGCCAACAAACTTTCTATCAAGCATTAACACACATTATCTGGAGTTTAACATCCAATACAGGCTTTCCCAGCAGAAACCTCCCAAACAATTTTTTACTGGCAGGATTTCTATTAGCTTTTTGGTGCTTTGAGCTCTAACCAGAATCTCTCATACAGAGCAGCCTAAGGCCTTTCACCTCTACCTTTTTAGATGACATCTCTGAACATTTTCAAACTGTATCCACAAGCCATTCCCAAAGGTTCTTGAACAACATAGTCAGGTATAGGCACAGCAACAACCCCACTCTTGGTACTGAATTGTCTTGGTTCCTTTTTTCTCATTGCTGAGACAAAATACTTGACACCAAAAATTAAGAAAGGAAAGATTTGTTTAACCCACAGTTTGTGGAGGTTTTAGTCAGTCTATACTCAGCTGGCTTCAATGTAGAATGGCACATGGCAGAGTGCAGCAGTTCATGGTAGCAGAAAACAGCAAAAAGAAACAAAAGCAAAAAGGGAGAAACAGCAAGAGCAAGCCTCTTTCCAATTCTTATTGTATACAAGAAATTCACCCCAGGGAATTGGATGATGAATCAATCAAAAACTCTAAAAGCCTTCCCCATGACTGCATGAGGCTTTAGGGGGACATCTAGATACCAACCATAATACAACAGCCAAGAAAATCTGATTGCAAGGCAAAGCCTAATTCTCAAGATGCTAGTAGAAAAGAAGGCTGAGTCTGAGATTAGGGATGAGAGAATACAAATGGAGATCAAAGCCTGATCTAAAGAGAGACAAAGGCTGAGATCGGAGGTCAGTGGCATTAGTGGAGCACCCCAGAGAGGTAGGTCTCAGCCAAGGTGACATATTCCAGAGACATTATTGGTGCAGTGCTCCAGAGGGGCAGCAAGAGTTGCTATTGGGACTTCAAAAATCCACAAAGGGGAGCTATAACTTGACAGCAGTGGAGCTGATGAGGTGGTGAGAAGCCACAATTAATGTTTAGAATTATAATGCTAAGTTTAGACAATGTGATTTAAGGCTCAGAGCTGAAGCAGTAAGGACTGGCATTCACTGACATGGAAAGCCCAGAGTCCCTAAGTTTGAGGGATCTACACCCTGCCAATTCAAGATTTCCATTCAAATTCAGGAGAAGAGCCCTCAGCCGACTGGTGCATTGACAGAGCCACCACTGTGTGAAGGGTTGATTTGCTTTCCATCATGAGACGATAGTGCCTGCTTAGGGTAGGTAGTCCCAGCTCTTCTCATGGGCTAGTTGCTCTTGCATAGGGGTGGTTGACTTCTTAATGGGTGCTCTGCCAAGCTCTGCTTTTTCTGAAACCCAGGGCAGTGGCAGCATTAGGATAGTGGCTGGAGCCTTATAGCCATTGCAAAGGGGTCCAGAACTGGATGCTGTAAAAGCTGGCGATTAAATGTTCTTACAAATCCTCAGTGTTGCTTCAGTTACTGTCAGTGTCTCCATTTTGGAAGGAGGCGTGGTATGCTCGATAAATTCAGGGCTAGTAAGCCTGGTTACCTCTCCCATATATAGAGCTGAGTGAGGATCTGACACAAACTTGTACAACAACAAGAGAGACATACGAATGAAAGCAGAGATACAAAGCTTACCCTGCTAAGAGCGACCTGTTGCCGCTTATGGGCCCAGCTGTGAGGTCCTTTTCTATGCATTGTGAATTCTCTCTATTCATACAGCAGGGAGAAAGTTTTTCTTCACTTTGGATTATGACTATCAAATACAGTTTCCCATTTACTTGTCTATTACTGTCTTTGTCTTCATCGTATAGTGAATCATTTTGCTGTAGAGATTTCTGAGTAAGATAAATCAGATTATCAGACTTCGCTCTCTTCAGACTGGGATTTTGGGGAAAGTACTTTGGGTT
>NDGN011454474.1:0-33934 GCA_002564285.1 Tympanoctomys barrerae
TAGGTATTTTTCCCCCAATTAGACATTATCTAATTCAATTTACTTTATTAGAAAAACTGCCAGCTATTTCATGTTAAAATTGGCATTTTCATAAGTACTTGCAATTAGAATCCAAACTGAGATTCCAATAAATCTTAGATGTTTTACACTTACTTCCTGTCTCCAGGCTTTGCAAAATATTTTTAAGAACATGTTTGGAGGCTATCCACCTTGGGGGGGGGTGGTTATACTGTGTATGTGAAACACTTAAGCGGTGAAAAAAATACATCACAAAACAAATTGGGAGTGACTATAGTGGTGAACCAACTTCTGTAAAAAAGTTTGGGATATGAAACTCAAAATTATAGCAGGCAAATGGAGTCATGAATCTCACATTTTATATAGAATTCACCCCACTGCTTTTTCCAATAGTAAGCCCACTTATGAGGACATTTCTTCACTGTGTTTTAAGTATATTCCTATTTGCCTAGAGCACATTTTATTTAGAATTTATAGAATGTATTTCAAGAATGTCACATGTCCCCCCGAAGAGATGGAAATAGACTCCACATGCTCTGTCACCCTGAATAAAAGGGTACCCACGTGCTGCAATACACTGCTTGTCGAAGTGCTCACTCTCTGTTTAATTGCCTTAACGCGTGGCTTCTACAGTGAGATCTGAAATGCACAGTATAATACACTCTTTGGCTTCTGAATAATAAATATTATCCACTTCAATTTTAGAAGAATACCTTCCTGAAGACAGGAAATGCATAAATATGACAGATACTGCATTACACCCATCACACTTCTCTAATGATATTTATTTGCATAGATCAATTAAAAGCCTAGAAACAGAAGATGATTCTAAGTACCAGCAAATACAAATTTTTTCCACATAGGCAGATGTTCACAGATTTTTAAGGATGCTTCTCTCAGAGAAAACAGCTCCTGCTGATGTAGCCAAGAGTGGCTGTCCGGTGAACTGCTGACTAGTTCTCAGCCTTAGTGACCTGCTAGCATCACTTCTAGAGCCCTCTTAAAAAAAAAAAAAAACTTCAGCAAACCAATCCACAGGAGTGTGAACTAGGCACTGCTGGTCCGTAGAGCTCCCCCACTTAGCTGAGTTGGCCTGCCAACCACATGCAGGCCACCTGCCTGAGCACGGGTGCTGCACTGAGCCTTGTGTTGGGGACACAGCTGCAGCCCTTTGGGATGACTCACATGAGGGGTGGGGCCCTGAGCAGATGAACTCAGCTGTCAGGTGGCCAGCAGGGTGCACCTGGCCGGGCTCTGGCTGCCTGGGGGCTGATGGTCCTTACCAGACTGTACATAGAGGAAGCAGGCCGCAGGCCGGGGAGCCCTGCCTGGAGGCTATTGGAACAGCTCTGCTTTTTCCCTGCAGGGACATCTGTAAAAACACTTCACCATCCCCAACCTGCTCACCTCCTGAAACCCTCTGTTCTGGCCAGATGGGCAGCTCACTGTGGATCAGCCTGAAGTTCTCAGGCTTCTGCACATTTTCTAAGAGGTCACTTTATCTCAACAATCTCCCATGTGGTCCCTCTCAGTCTTAATCCTGCCGTGGTTTTGCATCTATCCCTAAAGACTCAGCATCCAGCACTTCTAGCAAGCTGCCGCCAAGAGGCCTGGGGCTCCCTGGCTTCTTTCCTCTCCTCATTTCTCAGGTTGCCAGGTGTGTGTCATGCATTTGTGAAATGAAGTTGTGCCAGCCCCCAGCTGCACAGAGCTGCCTTCTCTCTCCTTTGGTGTTAAACTTTCCATATCTAAGTCTTCTGTTGCTAACCAGGCATCAGGGCCTGCAAGGGCGGTGATGGGTCTGACTGGAGATTCTGTCCCACTGCTGCCCTTCCCCACTGGGTGCTTCGGCCTGCTCATGGTTGCTGGTTAACCTTACAGACAGACCACTGCAGTTGCCTCTAGCTTCCCTCAATCTACTTTCAGCCCTTTCTCTACTCTATGTTATTGTTAAAGTCACCCTCCAAATGTAAAAGTTATGCAATTCCATGTAACATGCCTCCTTTATTGCAGATCCCCAGTTTGTGGCCTGCAGGCTCTGAGGCCCCCTCACCACTTGCCCATATTTCTAGACTAAGCTCTTTTCTCCCTCCACTAACTCTCCTGCTCCAGCCTCCGTGGCTCTTTCCCAGGTTCACTGTGCTCTCTCCTGCCACAGGGGCTTTGCATGTGTTCTTCCCTGTGCTGGGATGTACTCCCTTCTCTTTTCCTTTAGTTCAACCACCACTTCTTTGATCTAGACTTGCTACCTGCCCTACTCCATGCCTGGAAAATGCTGTATCTCTCTACATTATAGGACGTGAAGCACTTTCCATCTCACACACATTAGTGTGCTTGGGAGATTAATGTCTGGTAAGGCTGTGAGCTCCACAAGCTCAGAACAGTGGCATGGCCACTCAACATTGTATCTCCACTTCCTACAATAGTGCCTGTCATGCAGCAAGTCCAATGGCAGTGCTTTCTGAATCAATGAATGCAGTGGGTGGGTGGGGATGGGTGGATAGATGGGTGGATGGATGGATGGAAGGATAACAGAGAGGTAATAAAAGAAATATGTGACAGAATATTTGACAATTGTTTTTGCAGATGAGGGACAGGAAAGGCCTTTGGCATGGTGTCAAGCAGATGTGTGTTCCTCACCTGTTTGGGGAATAAGAACGTCCCCAGTCTCCTAAAAGGCTACATACTAATCCCTAGGACTTGTAACTATGTTCCTCTATGGCAAAAAGATTGTACTGTAAGGTTGTGGACTTGAGATGGAAATGTTATCCTTGGCTTCCTGGGTGGGCCTATTGTAAAGATGTAAGTCTTTAAAAGTGGATTTCCTTTCCCATGCGGGTTGGAGAAATAAGGTAGAAGAGCGACACTTCCCTTGACTTCAAAGATAGAGGAAGGGGGCTATGGTCTAGGTATGGCCCACAGGAAACAGGAACAGCCATTGGGCTAAAAAAAAAAAATGGGGCCTAAAAGTTATAACCATGGGAAGAGGTTTCCACCAAATCCTGTGTGAGGGAGGGAGAGCTGGGGCTTCCTTGGGAGCTCAAGTGTCCAACCTTTAGTCTTGCCTGAGCTGCACCACAGAGTGAACAGGAATTGCCTGGCAATATGTATATAACACAGTTCCTGCAGCAAAGTAGTTTAACTTCCAGGATATTTTTATTACAACATTACTAGCATTAGCAGCCTTGCATATGTAATTATAAGATATCATGGGCAAAAATTATTTGGAACATATTTGTACTTCCTACACCACTTAGGCTAGAAAGACATTTTTAACTTATTAAATTATTTTACAAAATAACACAATGAGCACAAGATTAATAATTAGTCAGGAAACTTTACATGTGTTTTTAATAATAAAAAGTGCCTGTTTTTGCAGCACACGGATGTGTAGTAGGTTGAGATGCTGTTACTGGTCCTTGTGTGTTTATTTGCTAAGCTGCACAAGTGCCTAGGAAGTGTGATACTTGTAGGTGCTGAGTAGACAGTAATCTGGCTTAGGAAATGGAGTTGTGTTGCACCATACCTTCCTGACACAGTGTTCCGCTGTCACCTAAGCAATCTGCACTCCAGCGACACACCACTGGGGAAAGAACTGTAGCTAAAAATCACAAACTACATCTCCAGTGGTCTTGTGGGCCTGAGTGATTAGTTATCTAGGACTGTAGAGCTGTGGGCTGTGGGCGGCACATACCTGCCTGAGGGCCTCCAGAAAGGAGCACAGTGCTACCAGTACCTTAGTTTTAGCCTGGTGAAACCCTGTCACCTTTCTGACCTCAGATCATAAGATGATAATTCTGTTGGGAAAGCTACTAGGTGTGTGGTCAACTGTTCCAACAGTAGCAATGGGAGCTAAAACAGGTGCTTCAGCTACAGGTGCAGCTGTTGTCTTTGACAGCAGCAGAGAGAACATGTGTTTCAGGGGCAGCCAAACATGCCCTGTGAGGTGCAGCACAGGGAGGACCAAACTGGATTGTTCTTAGGATTCCAACTGTGAGGTACAGAGATACCAGGTGACAGCTGGTCAGTAAGTGACTGACAGCGGCTGGGAACACGAGGCCTCTCAGGGCACTAACGTACCTAGTCACCAGAACTGGGTCCACTCTAAATAACATCTGGCTGCCCCACAGGAAGTTGGATGTACCATGACTGATGCTTTCCCTACATGGCCTGGCTCTGCCTGGTGTTTCCAGTTCTTGCTGGCAGCATAGCCCTTTGGCCCTCATGATCACATATACACCTATCACGGCTCTCAGGTCTCTCCATGCCAGGCTCTTCTGTTCCCTGGAGCAGCCTAAGTGGATCTTAGGTCCATGTGTAAAGTGGCTGGACACACCTTTCCCTGCCTTGTGGTTGGATGTTTGACCTCAATGTGCTTCCCTAGGCCGAGGGTGCTGGATGGCATCAACATCCTGATGGGACAGGAAGGAAACATGCTGGGCTGGATGGGTTGGATGGGGGGAGCACGCCAATCCCCAGGCATAGGTGTCTTGTGGCAATTCAGGTGTCTGGTGGCGTTCTGTTGGCCTCTCACAAGACTTCGAGCTCGCTCTCATTGCCCATCCTGTCCCCTCCCAAATCCTTGGTCGTTCTGTGTTTCCGTCCCTCTCCTTACTTCATTCATCTTCCTCTCTGTTGGGCTCAAGCCCCTAAAGATACTGTGGGTTTGCGGCCCTCCAGAAATGACCTCTAGTCCAAAAAACACCTACAACAAAACAGACTTTGAAGGTGTCCTCTGCCGCAGGAGCTCCTTCCTCTCCCCTGCTTCTGGATGCTCCCACTCCCAGTCCCCATGGTGGATCGTGCAGGGCCAGTATGCCTCCCCCACCCCTCAGGGGAAGGGTGTGCCACTTAGGACTTTACAACCAAGTGCCTACATGAGCTCCAAGTAAATAAACAGGGGACAAATGTCTGCCAGCAGGCCGGGATCAAAATGCATCTCCAAGCTGCTGGGAACACAATGAGAAGCAGTTTCCTTAGAAACTTCTCCCCGGGGAGGGGCCTTGTGAGGCCATCTGAGTTCTCAGCAGTGGCAGACCTCATGGCTCGAGGCACGGTCACATCCCCAGCCCTATGCGAACAGTAGCCACCATGGGCTCCTCAGTGGAGACATGGGTCTTCCTTTTGATTTGAGTGCTAACAGCTACCTCCTGAACTACCACTAAAGAACAAAAGGGTCATTTTTATACCAGAGGGAGGCACTAAAAGAACTGCTATGGTTTAGATCAAGAATGTCCCCCAAAGGCCTCTAGTGACTGAAAGGCCTCTACCTAAAGTGACTGAAAGGTGACCAAAACATGGGGCAAGACAGCTGGCTTGCTGCTGGGAGGTGAGGTCTGGAAAAGGCAGGTCCCTAGAGATGTGACAGGAAAGGGTGCACCCCCCTCCTCGGTGTGCCTTCTCTTTCCGCCTCCTGGCCACCACGCTGTGAGCAGCCTTCCTCCACCCAGCCCCTTCCACCATGTTCTTCCTGCCCCAGAGCTGGCCAACTGTGAGGTGAAAATGTGAACCACAATACCCCGTCCTTCTTCAAGTTGCAGGGGTCAGATGTTGCATCTAGCAATGAGAAAATGAGTCAGACAACAGCTAAGGGTGTGGAGGCACCAGGACTGAAATGTGTCCAAGACACTTTTAGCTTTCCATGCATTTCTGCATAGAATGTGCAGCAGATTCTCCTAAAAACCTGTGATGCAGGCAAGGGAGGTAAAGTGATCCCACTGTACAGATGATACAAAAAGGCCCACTGAGGCTAAATCACCAGCTGAGGCACCAGCTACGGCCTGAGACAGGAGCACAAGGGCACTAAGTGACAGGCCCCTCTGCAACTAGAGGCTGAATTTGAATTGGTTGGGCACTATGAGCATTACTTCCTAGCCATCAGTGAGTCAGGAAACATAGGTATTTTTTGAAACACTTAAGCAGATGATCCAAATCCTGTACTGGTTTCCTTTCTTTAAGAAAAAATGAAACTTCAGAAATAGAGGCAAAGTCAAGGATTCATTCATGGGACAGCCTCGGTGGTCAGCACAGAGTGGAAATTTCCACACACTGGGGTTTTGCTGTATAGTTCCAGAGCTGAAGGATGTCTAGCATCCAAAATGTTCAAGGAGATTAAAATGCACAGCTCTCTGAAAACCTTTGCTAACTCTTGCCAACTTTCAGGCTTCTCCAGAATCCAGTGGGGCCAACATGATTCACTGAATTCTTTATGAATTAAGAAGCTGTAAATTACGCATCTTTTCTTTGAAATATGTATTACTTTCCACACTTTACAGCCAAGCCGAATGAATAGTATCCCCGAGCCAGTTCTGTCTCTGGGAAAATGTTCTTCCCTCTCTGCCTGGTCCTCCACACAGGGTGGCCTGGTGAGGTGGCAGTGATGGTGGGGAAGCCACCCCACTTGCTGTTTTTGTTGTTGTTTGTTTTTTGAGTTTCAAAGTGCAAAGTGATGTCTGTGTTCAATATTTTGTTGTGAAAGCTTTAAGGCTAGGTTTTAGACGGACAGCAAGTACAAGTCACACAGGCACAACCAGCCAAGTGAAAGGAGCAGCAGAAGAAATCCACTTCTGGGGACGGTTGGAGACTGGAAAGTGGGGGCCTGGGAGGAACAGGGTGCTTACCCTGCCTGGAAATCACAGCAATGGCTCGTTCCTCTCGGTCACTCATTCTTTCTTGGGTGACATCCTGTGTGCTAGGTACTTACTCCCCTGCCCCAGGAAAAAACCAGCCAACACTCCAGCTGGAGGACACACGCATGTGCAGGGCTGTGTCCAAGTGGCTCTGGGCTCAGGGGGCTCAGGTGACAAAAACCAGAGGCAGCCACCTTGACTGCAGGACTTGAGTTCTGACTCTAGACAGGGAAACGATCCTGTGGTCATGGGCTTGCTTCAGGGCAGCTGCTGCCTGGTGACTGTATTCATGGCTGCATTCATTTATTTAAATTTATTCTCTGGAAATATCAGAAAGAATAGCTTGGAAAGTAATAGAAAGTTTGAGAAAACTTAGCTACTTCCAGAAAATGCAAAGAACAGCTATAGGATGTTTGAGCATTGAGAAAGATTGTTTTACCAAGGATAGCTTTATAGCTTTATGAAGATGGCTCTTGGTCGCATCCTCTACACCCTTTACCATTCAAGAAGTGAGGCGGCAGGTCCACCGGTCTCAACCCCTGAAGGCCTGGACGCTCCCAGACTCAGGACCCTTCCTGCCTTTGTGAGACAGGAGTGTCCTCCTCATCTTCAAGGCCTGGATGTCTTCACCCTTCCTTGTCCTTTCAATTCCCTGGCCATAGAGACACTGGCCTCCCATCCGCGGCGGTTGTGCACTAAAGCAGCCCTTCAAGGCTTGCAGCCAGGAGCAGACTGTGGCTTCTGGCAACAGGGTAAAGTGCGAGGCTCCTGAGCACCCAGATCTGGAATCCTATGGGAATCAGCTGACTCAGGCCAGCACCGTGTGTGTGTGTGTGTGTGTGTGTGTGTGTGTGTGTGTGTGTGTCTCCCTGGAAGGAACCCTGATGCTCAGTCCCTAGAGGGTACACTGTACAACCAGAGCTGACACTCCTCTCAGCCTCACTGCTGGCCAGGCCTGGCTCCTGGGAAACAGCTGGAGCTGGAGCTCGATCACACGCTGGGGCTGCAGCAAGGCCGCACCTAGAACCCAGAATGCCAGAGGTGCGTTGCATGAACGAGCTGCTCTAGCTCAGAGAATGCGAAGGCTGCCATGCAAACAGGTTCCTAGGCAGAGGGGGTCATGTGACACCGGCCTGCCAAACGTGTTAGTAAATGTGTGGTGGCTGAACATTTCCTTCCCTCCCACCTAGAGAGAGGCTTCCCCTGACCTCAGCTTTCTGTGTTCAGACCCTTTTCTTTATTCCTCCATCCTCTCGTCTCCGTTCTTCCATTGTCCTTCCCCATCCCCGGAACTTTGAGAACTAAGCTGGACCTGGTACTTGCTGACAGGACGGTGTCTCCTCCCAGCTTCCCCAGCTCCACAGAGACATAAACAACACTCTCTTCTGAGTTACAGAAGTGACCACCCAGGCTTGCCAAAATGTTGACGGGCTCCGTCAGAGGCAATTTTATTTCATAGGATCAAGGAGATGGAATAAAACGTTTCAGTTATTTTTTTTAAAAAAACCATTAGGCCATCTTCCAAATAAACAAACTATCCTTTGAACAAGAAAACAGCCTTCTAAGTGGGTCAGGCCAGAGCCAGATCACGAAGGAGTCAGGCCCACTCGGGCCCTGCTCACCGCTTAACCCCATCCGCCTCGATTTTCTACTCGGTGGCTTCCACAGGAGTCCCTATGGGCCTCTGGCGAGCAAGGGTCTGATGAGCCGACCTGACACCAACCCTTCCAGCCCACAGTGCTCGCACCTGGAAAAGCAGTCTCTTCAAGTCACTAAGTGGAGAATTCCTGGCTCGGTGAGTTTGCTTAGATCACTCGGTCAAGTCACATGACCAGGATAGTTACTAGTGCCTCAGAAACATCAGACTCATAGCCACTACCCACCTGCCACACTTAGAAAACTGATCTGAAGCATGATTTTTCTGTTTGCAATTTTTCTCTCTATTGTGTATGTGAATATAATTATCTGTCTATCTATCTATCTATCTATTCATCTGTCTGTCTGTCTATCTAAATCTATCTATCTATCTATCTATCTATCTATCTATCTATCTATCTTATATGGAATGATTTTAGAGGATGGCAAAATAACCTGAGACATGAGAGAACTAGAGCATTTCCCAATCCTTATAGTGCTACTTGAAGAACAGAATTCCAAACATTCATTTCCACTTCTTTGATTTCTCAGCATTAGCTGCTATCACTTGATTCTAATTTTCTTAGTATTTGAATTGAGTCAGAACTCTGAGCTATTATTTTTATTAAGTGAAATGTACTCTGTTTTGCAATGTGTGACTATAGTAATTAAAATCTAATACAAGAAATAAAAGAAACAACTTGAGAGGGTATTATTCTAGTAAATGGTTCTATGCTCTGGACACATACTCTCCCCTGAACTAAAAAATATATATATATTGCTGTGTTCATAGCACACAGGTTAGAGAGAAAGGGTTGGGCATTGGCAGCAAAGACGAAAGAAATGAAAAAGAGGTAAAAAAAAAAACACTTTAAAAATATCCATGAAAATATTTCCGTGAAGCCTTAAGTAATTGAAAAAATACAAGTTGTACATCCTTTACTTTTATCCAAAATGTTTGGGACCAAAAGTGTTTCAGATTTCAGACTTCTTAAAAATCAGATTTGGGAATATCTGCATATATATAGTATCTTTTTTTTTTCTGGTACCTGGAATTGAACTCATGACCTTGTGCTTTCCAGGCAGGCACTGTGCCACTGAGCTATCTCCCCAGCTGTATGTACATGGTATCTTGAGAATGGGACCTAAGTCTAAACATGAAATTCACTTCTGTTTCATATACGTTCTATACCCATGGCCTGACAGTCTTTTTTGTACACTACTTTTGGCGAGTCTCCATTTTGACTGCAAGCTGATGCATGGGGGCTTGGGTGTGGTCTTCCATCCATGCTCAGAAGCTTCAGAATTAGGGGCATTTTAGACATTCAGATCATGAACACTTAACCTGCACCGACCCAGGAGAGAGAAGCTTTGGCTGTGGTCTCCAGGCTGGCAAACAGCACTGGATAAGGCGATTTCCAAAAATGCTCTTAGACCTCAAAAACATATTTTAAAAAATTTTAAACTTATTTATGTATGTAGTTATATATGTATTTATTTATTTAATACAGAGTCTTGCTACAGGGTTCAGACTCATACTGATCCTCCTCTCTCAGCCTCCCCAGTGCTGGGATTACAGACATGTGTGCCACCGCTCCCAGTTTCTGGGTAGGCACATGGAACCTGGGATTCTGGGGCCTGCATAGCATGAGGTACTAGGGCTCCAAACCTGGACCTTGTACTTGCCAGGCAGGTGCTTAGACTGCCGGGCTAACTCCCCACTCCAAACACAAACTTTTATTATGTTTTTTTTTTTTTTGAGACAGGGTCTTGCTATGTAGCCCCGGCTGGCCTTGAATTTGTGGTGATCCTCCTGCCTCAGCCTCCCAAGTGCTGGGATCATAGGTGTGTGCCACCACACCTGGCTATTACATTTTTAAGAATTAATAATTAAAAACGGGCATGCACTGGCCTGGGACCAGCACTGCTTCTCTGGCTACAATGCTGAGTCTGCGCAGGTGCTATTTCCTTCCCCTGGCAAGTCACATTTGCTCCGATCCTTAACACTTTTTTTCATCTTACTTATGCTTGTCAGCCCAGGATGGACTGGGTGAGCCCGAAAGCTTCTCCCAGACACAGGGACCAGGACTTTCACTTTTTAAGCACAGAATTCTTAGCTACTCTGTAAGCTTTTGTCAACACAAGTGACAAAGAGATGAGAAATGCTCTTATTGTAGTTCTGGGAGACAGACATATACCTTACCCTGTGTAATGTGTTAACAATTTCTGTGCCTTTGCTAACAATTACTGGGGCCAACAAGCCTCCTCTATGGAGCTGAGAGTCCTAAAACAAGGTTCAGAAGGCCAACAATTATAACTGTGATAGTCTGTGCTGTTGTGGACTCAGAAACAGTCAGTCATGGTGAGGCCCCAGCTGAGAAAGACTGCAAGTCCTAGGGCCTCTTGGAGCTCCCTTCTGGTGCTCAGGGGTAGTGAATGGGGTGAGCGACAAGAAAAATTTTCCAGCCATCTGAGAAAGAACCCAAACATCTGTTCATAGCCAGGACAGCACAGGTCAGAACTGAGAAATGACATTTCTTCTCTGGCACCTAAAACTTAGCAGTAAAGACAAGCTGAGCCAGGTGAATGAGCAAACCACTTGAAGAAGTTTCTTAAGATCTGAGCATCTGGAACAGGTTTTCACCTGTAAAAGTTTCCATCAAAGGTGAGCTTTTCCCAGCCGTCCTGGAGAAGCCCGAGACCATTTCTCACACAGGCAGGACTTACCAGGTAGCGCTCCTCTTGCCTCATGCTAGGGGTGCGGATCATGTGGTTCTGTTCTCCTCTCCAGTCTCCAAAGCGACGGAAAAAGTAGTTAGATAAGAACCTGCTGACGGGGTCTCTGATGATGTTGATATAGACGGGCTGGTCTCCTCCAAACCTAACACACATGCAATGAACAGGAGCTCATTACAACCCATCACTCTGAGAGGAAAATATGGCCTACCTGAACAAGGCCTGCCCTGTAGGTTAACTCAGAATAAGCCATCTGCTAAAGTACCCATGAGCACGTGCGTAAGCAAGCCCAGGGCTTCCTGATGGGCATCTTGTCGTCACGCAGGAAGTGGAGACCATGACACCTGATGCAAGTCTCTGTGGAGAAGCTGTGAAGACAGTTTCACAGGGCAGGAAACTATGCTCTCTGGGAGAGCCGAGGTTCAGATGTTGCCTGGTTTTCTCATGAGGCGTGGGTTTGTTGAGAACAGGCAATGCTGTATTGGAATGAACCGAGTGGCATGCAGGCTGCCCTCAGAGGAAGCTTGTATCCGCTCAGGAGTTCTGAATGTCTTGGTGATGACATGCCACATCTGTAATGCAAGTGCCACAGTTCCTGGGGAGGTGTCCTGCTACTCTGCACATGCTTTCAGTACTGTGCATGGTCAACTCACTGAAGCCCCCAGCACCTCCACAGAGCAGCTATCCCAATTATTCCCATTTATCCTTGGGGAATCTAAGGCAGGGAGGATGAATATTTGTGGCTGAGCCAGGTGATGAACCCAGGTGACCTGGCTCCAGAATCTGCATTCTTGACCCTGGAGAGTTGAGAAAAGTATCAAGAATGAATCAAAAATCTATACAGCTATCCTCCACCATAGTAGATTAAAGAATAAAGTAAACATCTAGATGTCCTACTTTCATGGCTTCTACAAAGGGATCAGGCAACTACACTGAGAGTGGGCCCAAGGACTAGGCCATCACCAGGCAGGATGACCAGGTTAACTGAGTTTTCCTATGGACCCTTCCCTATCCCTTTGGACTGCTTGCAGTGGTCCTGAGTAGTCTTGAGGGAACACACTATGAAGAGGGAAGAGGTTGTATTCTAGTGACTCCTGAAGACCTTATCACCCTGAAACTTTCTGATGATGGTCCTGGACATTCTGTTGGAGTCAGAAAGAGCTCTGGGGAAGCAGACTGATGACCTGGCTCTCGTCCCTCTCTCTTCTCGTAGAAATCCAGCCCGACATCCTACTCATATCTTCAGCACACTGTCTGCCCCTCCCTCCTTGAGGTCCTGAGTCCTCTTGCCCATACTTTGTTGACAAGTCTGTCTCTTTCACTGACTGGACTGTAAGCATCCTGCAGGCAGGGTATGTGGTATACTGCAGCTACTCAAGGAAAAGGAACTGACTGCAGAAATACAGTAACTGACAAGGCTAGTTGAACATGGACTGTTTCCTACTTAGACAGTGAAACCCAGTGCGAGATTTCCAGAATAATGTTTTGTGGCAGTTAATCTTGATTGCCAACTTGTCTGACTTGAGGAAAGCCTAGTAAAGCCCACTTCTGGGCATATGGGGGGAGCGTCATGGAGGTGAAATCTTGGGGATTATGTCTCCTGGCCACTCCATCTCCAGTACTGTCCTTCTGCTCTGCCTCCTGGCTGCCCTGAAGAGAGCAGTTGAGGTCTACCATGCCCTTCTGCCAAGATGTTCTGGTTACCTCAAACCCACAGCCATGGAACCAGCCGACCACTGACTGAAATCTCTGAAACAGTGAAGCAATCAAACCATTTCCTCCTTTAAGGTATGCACATCAGGCATTTTGATCTAACAGTGAGGAAACTGACCAAAACTTTTTCCACAACAGAAGTTCCTATGGTGTCAAGTATCAGATAATATAATATCCTCTGTAGGGCTGGCCAGATAGCTCAGTGGACTAAAGTGCCTGCTTAGGCAGAGCGCAGCAGCTGGCTGGGTTTCAATCCCTGGCATGCTGCACTGGCCTTGCCCTCAGGGAACACTGAGATGGTGACTGAGACTGAGTGTGGTGGCACATGCCTGTATTCCCAGCGCTTGGGAGGCTGAAAACAGAAGAATCACTATGAGTCAAATCTGTGTAGTGAGACCTGTAGACCCTGTACTAAATACATAAAAAAAAAAAACCTCTGTCTAGAAATTTCTGACTATAAATAGAAATATCTGATAGATCTCTTTCTCTCCCTTTCTAGAGGCAACATTAATAATGCTTTCAGGCTGCCAACCTTCATCCTTTTAGAACACTCAGATTCCTCTCAAACTGGTAACATGTGAGTGGCATGTCAGTATGCAAGGAGGCCACAACACCACTGTAGAGCCACGAGAATACATCATGTACCTGGGTACCTGTGAAAGAAGATAAATCTCCACCCTAGCTCCTTCACCTAAAGGATCAGTTTTTCCTCTCAGTATTTGTGAAACTCAGAAATTCCAGTCAAAATTTAGTCAAATGCTGCTGTGAGTGCCCTCCTATGGGTCAGGAGCTTGAAGAGCCTTTGCTAGCCCTACCTATTACCTTAATTCTTTCTCTGCACACTTCCTTCTGTTTGGGCTGCATGACACAAATGATTAGATTCTTATCTGCTTTTAAAAAAAGCCTTTGGCCTGTTTTGGTTTCAACTTGATGTTTTTAACTATTTAAAAAATTTTTTAAAATTCTTTTGGCTTTTGTCAGAAGACTTATTTCCCTTTCTTGAAAATATAGATTCTTTTAATAAATTGTGGTAAAATACACATAACACAAAATGGATCCTTTTTCCCAATTTTAAGATGATATTAAGGGGTTGGGAAGATAGCTCAGTAGAATAAGTGCTTGCCTGGCAAGTGCAAGGGCTGGAGTTCAATCCACAGTTCAGAAAAAAAAAAAAAAGATGAAATTAAGTACATACACACTCTCCATCTCCAGAATTTTTCAGGGGCCTGCCCATTAGCTCAGGTGTTTAAGTGCCTGCTGAAACAAAGCAGCCAGGCTCAGGATGCTGTGGTTTGATCCCCTCATCCTCAAGCCAAACCAGACCTGCCCTGAAGTCATCCTGAGTAGCACTCCCCACCCCCCAAAAAAGATCCAGATTTTTTCATCCTCCCAAACTGAAACTTTGTCCTCATGAAACAGCAACAAATATACTGAAAGTATAACTCTTTAACCTCTGCCTGGAAGGAGAGTTTACTTTTTGCTACTACCTAGGAAAGGTACTATAGGCTGGAGGTTTGGATACCTGTTGGTAGGGAAGGAAACTCTGGAAGGTGAGAGAGAAAGGCCATTGTGAAAAAGGACACTGTGGTTTAGATCTACAGAGTCCCCCAAGAGCTTTGTGTATTCATTCAGAGGTGGGCTTTTGGCATGTGATTGGATCACAGGGCCAGAGCCAGATATGCTCTTAGGAGGTAGGGCCTGGTAGGAGGCAGGTCACTGAGGGTGAAGCCTGTGAGGCTACACCTTCCTTGTGTCACCTCCCTGCTCACTCTTTCTGCTTCCTGGCTGCCATATTCCTCCACAGCAGCCCTTCCACCATGCCCTTTCTACCTTGGCGCCAGCAGACCAGGAACTGGAAGTGTGAGCCAAAATGAACCTCTCCTCCTGTGAGGGCTGGGCGGTGTGTGATAGTGATAACAATGTGACTGAGGCAGATGTGACTGTCGGGGGGCTGCCCAGACAAGAAGGGGAGATGCTAGGGGCCAATCACAGTGCTGGGCCCATGGCCACTGCTGGCCATATCTGGGGGAGGTCCTCTTCTATCCCCAAACCCTTGGTGTGTTTCAAGGGAAGAGAGGAGAGGCGGATGAGGCAACAGAGGGGACAGCTGGACCACAGCTATTAAAGTTCCTGCTCAGAGAGGAAGATAAGGAGGGAAGGAAAGAAACAATCAGCTGATGATGGACTGCGAGAAACAGGAAATGGGGCAAGGGAAGGTGAGGGGAAGTCCCCATTATTCTTGCCCTTGGTGGGCACCAATGCTGGTGGGCTCGGGGTTGCACAGTGGAATTAGTCCAGCAGTGTTTAAATATGGTGAACTAAGCAGAAACCTTTTGTTTGTTAATAGAACTTTTGGGCTCTGGGTAAGTAGGTGAAGACAACATTAAATAGCCACGAGTATCAGTTTTTACCTGGCAGTGCCTTCGAAGTCTGAACTTCTATCACAGTTACGAAAGATCTGAAGGGTACAAAACTCAGAAGGCACCACGCTGCTAATGATAACAATAAACACGAGGAAGTAAGGTGGGGAAGCCAGACTGAATTATGGAAATGGCAAAACCTGATTTGTACTGTTAAGTTATGCTGTCAGAAGACAGCTTTGTTCACATTTGTCACAAAGACTTCTACTGAAGAAACAAGAGAAAGCATCACCGCTTCTCCCCTGGGGCACCGCACCCACCCACTTCCCTGGTGATGGACGGATTTGTAAATATCGTGATTTTAAAAGTTGGCCCTGTGGCCAGCTGTGCTTACCATCAAAGCTGGGGAAACAGGATAGAAACAAGGGGAGTGGAGAGGGCCATAGGCGAGAAGCAGTGTTGGATTGCTTTTCATATTGATTACTCTTGTGATTTATTTGGACTATTCTGACAGCATCATGCTCCAATGTAAAACATCATAAGGTTTTTTTCTGCAAGAACCCAATTGAGTGGGTGAGAAGAATTCTAGATTGAAAAATGAATTATCCCCTGACTCCTGCCCAAAAGATTAGAAGACGAGTAACTAGTGGGGACAGGGAGAGACAGCCTGTCATGTCTGCGACGAGGCACTCCAGTGTGCTGCGGTAAGACAAGCACTCAGGCAGGAGCGTGGCTGATGTTAGAAAATTTAAATTTTTCCAAAATTGTATCTTAATATCACGACCAGAGCAAACACACGGGAAACCACAGAAGACAAACGTAAGACTCTACTCCGTCCTCCCAATAAGTGATAGCATCTTCTAGCCCAGGTGGGTTGGGCTGGATTCTGTGTGTCACCTAGGCAAACACACTTGTCTGTCCCCAGTTTTCAGGGAGTTAAAAAATGGTGTGAAAGAACAACCCACCAGAAACCCCACAAATCCAAAGCAAAGCCTGAAATCTGCCGAGCTAGCTGTGTGCTGATGTCCTCTGGCAGGAAGCCTTCCCCGAGGCCACTGTGGAAAGACCTGATGCATCTGATGCAATCACTTCCCACAGTTGGATTAACAGAGCTGCGGACAGCTGAACGCATCCTTCTAACTCTAAGAGAGGCAGAAGAACGGCGAAAGCTTGCAAGGGGCTGAGACGGTGAGTAAATGAAGAGTCAGCTCCTGGGCAGCCACAAGCCTCTTGCACCTTTCCGTGTGTCTACATTTCTAGTAGGAATGCCACATTCAATTCTGAAGGAAATAAAGGACGTCCAATTTTGATTAATGTCATATCTTTCCAAAGTTCAGAAAATTTATGTGCTAAGGAAGGTGTGGAGCGAGAGACAGGACTGATGCTCCTAATCGGCCCAGGAGCACAGATCCTGCTGCACGCTGGTGATGCACAGAAGATCTGACATGTCAACAGAGAACACGGTTATAGGACCAGTTCTTCTGGTAGCCTCCTTTTTGAGAACAAGCAGTGTACAGCAGTCGTCAGGGCAGGTTTCTTAAGAGTGGCTTAATTATCTTTGGTCTTAGCATTCAAAAGCTACAATTCATTTCTTAAAGTATATTAAAAGCTCCCCTTAACGAGTCTCTGCTTAGTTACCATTTTTCTTTGCCACTGTGTATTTTGGGGCTTTCTTTGGCCATGATTTGCCCTTCATAGCTAAGATGTTTTCATCATCTAAACATCTTTCCTTTAAAGAAAGGCGAAGCTGACTTTTAACCCCCTGGGTTCTATGGGTATAACAGTGATCTTGCCAAGTGTTCAAGTTCACGTCATCATGCTTTTTTGTTTTTGAGAAGTCCTATAGCTAAGGGCCTGCCGGGGCTGTGTGTGTGTGTGTGTGTGTGTGTGTGTGTGTGTGTCAGGGGGAGATAGTCACAGAGGGGCGTCAGGCCAGCCCCAGCAGTCCTGCTTAAAACACTGCCACCATCCCTGTCCTGGGGCCCTGCCAGCAGGCTACGCTTACGGTCCTGGTCAGCTGTTCTCTGCATCCTGGCTTCACAGGCTCAGGTCCTGTGCTGGGAATGTCACTCCCTTCACTGGTCCAAAGCTGACCCCCTCCTCCCATCCCAGCAGAAGTGTCCTCCTCGGTGTTCTCTTGCCAGCAGGTGAGGCTATAAGGGCTTCCACGGGCAAGGGGCATGTGTAGGGCTCACTAGGAGCCTCAGGCCCAGTGCGGCTCATGGAAGAGAGAACCCGCTTCGTCCCTGTGCTGAGCTGAAGGCTGCGGGGAAGGAACAGAGGAGTGCCTGCCGCCATCAAGGCTGCCCACTCTGGATACCGTGGGGTGGGGGGTGGGGGGCTGAACCGGGCTCAGTCCGAAGTGTTTGCACAAATACTTTTCAGAGGCCCTTTGAACTTCTGCAACACCCTTCTCTCAGAGGGCTTTAATCCACATGGCCACAGCAGCTCTCTAAGGTAGGGGTGGAAAGGAACTATGCCCTTTTTAAAGATGGAAAAGTAAATTCTCTCCTCCCTACTCCCCAAGAGTGTGCAGGACTTGCTCAAGTCTTGGTCCTGGGAAGGCAGGCCTTGCTAGCCAGCCCTCTCCACAGCCAGGCCTAAGCCACTTTCTGCAGATGTGCTGCTATCTTCTAAAAGGCTATTTTTTTTTTGCAGAATTAAAGCAGTCAAGGTTACTGTCTCATGCATGTGTTTGATGGTGGAAGCCATGATAAAGCATGGCCACCGTGCTGTGCTGTGCTGGTGGAGGTAAGACACCAGCCTTGGACTTCTCATTTGAGTCGTACACTGGCCGGAGGGGATTGTGCAAATGGGTGGCAGGGCAATCTGTTCAGTTGTGAAGATCTGACGGAAACAGAAAGAGCTAATGAATGAAGTTTAAGGAGTCAAGGTAAGGCAAAAGGGAGCACAGGAGCACAGCCAGGACCAGGGGAAGGTGTGCTTTACAGAGCATAAAACTCAGAGTCTGAAGGAGCTAACAAGCCCTTGTTATCCCATTCTGTCCAATGACTCATCCTTGGCCTTCTGGAGAGAAGAGGTAGGGGGCACACACTGGCCAACCCAGCAAGGAGCCAATTTATATCTGAGATTGAAGAAAAACTCTGCGTTGTCCACTGCCTGGCCTGCAGTAATTTGCAGGTGTCCTGTTCACTGTCCAAGGAGCCTTGGGGTTACCAGAAAGGCCTGGGGTGCTCATTTATAACGCTAAGGCAGAAACTTCTCTTCCTTTGCTTGATAACACACTGTGCTGAATCTTACCATGTTTGCCCACAGCTGGCACAGGGCCCGCAGCCAGCAGGAAAATCCTTTGAAGGCTGACACCTGTCCCAGCCCTGTGGGCTGTCAGGGAGCACAGGCAGGGTGGTGCTGCAGGAAGCTCAGGGCGGCCTGGCCAGCCGCTAGCTCAGCACCAACAGCGGTGCTGCCCAGGTCAGAGTGCAGGGCTGCGGCCAGGCCTGCTGTGGACTTGCGAGGTGCTCTTCCCCAGGCTAAGCTGGGGAAGTGCTACAGCTGCTCGGACAGGTGCAGGGGGCTTGGGCTGCTCAGCAGACGTGCCGTGGGCTCAGTGCTCTGCCAGGCAACTGAGTACAGGCCAGGCTGGTAGGGACAGCAGGCGCCCACGGAGACCTGTTCAGCAGGTAGGCCCAGTGGCAATAAACCACTGCCCGCAGACATTGGGGAAGAGAATGCTTAGCACTTTAACCAAAGAAGTCCAAAACCCTGAATTTGAAGGTCTGTGTTGTCATCAGATGGCCAGAGACACTGAAGCAAAACCCCAGAATTCTTAACTACTTCACCAATGCCCAATGTGCCAGGTTTAGAATAATCAAAGGAAATAAAGAAAAAGAGGTTGGTACTAGATCTTCCTGGCCTATAAAATATGCATTAGTCCTCCGCTAGGCTATTCCCAGAGCTCTGTGGAGGTTCAAACTGTACAAACGTTACAATGAAATATTTATGCTAATATATCTACTTCTTGCCTTGTTTGCTTCAGTATAAAACTTGATTTTGTTTTGCTTTGCTTTCAAAAAAACTGCCAGGTCAAATGTCGTCTCATTAAAAATAATTCCAAGTTTTTATAATATTTTGGATGGTATGCTGGAAAGAAATGAATTTTCTGTCCAAATATTTCAAATTTATATTTCACTGCAGCAAAAAAAAAAATGGATTACAAATGTCTTTTCAAGGCAACTGCACTGTCTTGTGAATAAAGGTAGATTTTTAAAATAACTTAGGAAGCTAAGTATTAAAAAGAAAGGAGAGAATCATTGAAGGAGAATGTGTCTTACCTTGAGAAGTTGAGGAAATGAACATGTCGAGTGAATAAATAGGGCTGCTCAGCAGTACTTATATTTTTAATCAGTTCCATCTGTTTAAAAAAAAAAGTACAAAATTAGCACAGATTGGCTCTCATTTATCAAGCTGTATGAAGCTAAGGGGTCACCTGCCCAGCTGCCTTCACCCTCACTTCTGGACCCAGACCCAACAGCTGGGTTTTATGCAATATTGACGAACTTTCACATGAGATTCCTTAGCAAATTAAAAAATAGCACTTTCTGAATTTATAGCTCTGCGTCTAATTTAGTTGACTGCTACCAGAAAACAAAGTGGCAGATGAAGTGATTTTAGCAGGAGAAATGAACCTGGGGCTGTACCGAAGTGCAAGTGAAAAAAGGCTTTTAACTCACACCTCGTGAAGACATCAACGGTTACCTGGTACATCTGTGACACTCGGAGGGTTTATAGAAATACTTGAAATTAGAGCTATGAAATTTGAATGTGAGGATGAAACAAGGCATTCCTGTTATTTTTGTATTAGATTATCAAAATTTTATAAGGAAAATGTTTCACAGGAAACACACCAACAACCAAACATTTTGGTTTTTTGGTGGGTGGTCATCTGAATTATTTATTTGCAGTTATCAGCAAGGCAAAAAGTAGTTTATATTCCTATAAACTAACTTTTATGGGCTTCTGGAACATGTCATGATACAGAAAATGTTTAGTAAAATCTTAGACATTCCAAACATTCTCAAGACTCCGGGACTTCCTGAATTGCACTTCCTCCAGAATCTCTAATTGGCCCCATCAAAATAGACATGGGCATTTTTAAAAGCACATTGAAGATTACTATTTCCAACATCAGTTGTGCAGCATTTACTTTATGAACTAGTTAAAGTTGAAAATTGGGGGAAAAAAGTGGTCATTCATATTCAAGCACAATAACAATAACAACAATAATTAAGGAATCTAGACCTCCAGGTTGGTCTCAAACAGGACAGAACCCCTGGGACATCTTGTCCCTACATGTCTGGCTCAGGGGCTGACACATACATGTGCACTTGACAAATATTTGTTCTGTGAACTAGTTCTGACTAGGGCGTGCTTTGTAGATTGGTACCCAGGAGTTCACTGTCTAAATGGTCTCATTAGGTATTCACGGTAGCTGTGATTATTTGAAGAAATGAAGTTGTGTCTTACAAGCAAATGATTTGCAGTTCCTAAGTCCAATGTTTCCTTCGTCAGGGGCGGACAAGGGGTGAATGATGGCTTGTCCTTCGCTGATCATGACACAAAAGGCAACTGAATGCAGCTTCTTCATCACTCTCTGCGTGCCTGTGCCCTATGGTCCTTTCTTATAGTAAAGCTTCTGGCTTAGGCACATTGTTAATTTTGAGTTTTGATGGCTTGGCCAATAAAATTACTTATTGGGAGCATACACATGATTAATTTATCTCTTGACATGCTTGCTTATAAAAATAACTCTTGTCCATGTGAATGTTTACTATAAAAACCATTTATCCTTTCTTCTAAATTATTCTTATTTAGATATTTCCCTGAACACAGAGGAGTTATGTAAGAAAATGGCCTAGTACTGCAAAAGAAAAGTAGAACAGGTTAGAAGAAACACTGTTCCTTTCACCTCTTCAGCATGATATTATACTCTCTAAATACATATCAATGTGTTAAAATTAATGTAAGAACAGTAAAGGTTAGATTGTTGAGAATAGTGTCATACTAGTCATAGAGCTGTCTGTTTCACAAGGAGAATGGATCAGCAGTGACAATGTAGAACTCTCTCTAGGCGTTTCCTTGAGTACACAGTAAAGGTGCTAATGCTCGTGTTGATTGAATTGGTACAGTGAGGGCAGGCACATTTCCTTTTCATGCACTTTGTTGCTGTGCACCAAACAATAAAACCAGTTATTATAGACCACAAGCACGCATGAAAGCCTCATGTTTAAGGTATCACTTGACCTTAACAAATGCGGAGACTTGACCCACTATTAGAAAAGACAGTGGTCTTCTGAGCTCATGCTGCCTACCCCTGAGGGTCCCCTACCTGGTCCTCCTCAAAAAGACCTCCAAAGGCTGTCTTTCCTCTCATCTTGGTCTCATTTTGGTCTTATTTGCATAGATGGCATCATGACAGCCATGACACTACCTAACATCTCAAGAGCCCACCTCTCCTATTCCTGGCTCATGCAAATCACTCCTGCCTTCTATTCTAATTCTGCTGCAAATATGCATCCATCATTCAGGGGGTATCTATTAAGCACTGTAGATAAACATATGGATAAGATTGGTGGAAGCAGGTAGTGGACTATATCACAGTGGTCTCCCAAATCTGCTATGGCCAAACCCACACTTGATCCTCTTTATTCTGTATACAGCCCAATCCATCCCATGACAACTGGATTCTAGTTAATGGCATCCTCCATATCCCAGCTTGGATCTGGGTCTTTCCTGCATGTCTACGTTCAATCCTTTGCTGAGTCACGTTAATTTTACCTGTGGTGTCTCCTTCAACTGGCAGGGAAGATACCCCTGCTATGGTCAGACAAACTTGACCCCTCATCATTCCCTCACTCCAAAGCCCAAATAAGCTCAACTTCAGGCTCAAGCTTCCTCTTCTGGAATGTTCTTCTGCTTGTCTCTGCCTGTCTGAATCCTGATGTGGCCAAAATGTCTCACTTTCTCAAGTAGCTTTCCTGTTTCTCTCCTTTCATTTGAGGTCCATTGATTTCCAACTCTGAATCAGGCACTGTGTTGCCTGTGGTTACAGCTATGGAGGAGAAAGATTGGATTTGACTCTCCATTTCAGGAAGCAGAGTTTTGCATATAAGATAGATGCAGGCAGGCACATAGATAATACCCTGGCAGAGAAGGCATCCAGGTAAGGCATCTGTCCTGCTGTTGAAGAGTGAAAGCCTCTCCACAGTGCTGGTCTAAGTGGCGCAGAAGGACTGGTTAGAGTCAGCAGGGAAAGAGAGGGGTTTGTGCCCTGCAGATGGAGTGAGCAGTAGTGGTAAAGACAACACATTACATGGCATGGGCATTTAGTTCAGCAATTCCATGTGCCAGGGGTTGGGTATGGGGTCAGCAGAACAGTGGATGAGAGTCAGAAAGGAGCTGAGTAACTGAGCCTACTGTAAGCTATGCAAGAAATTTTGACATTTATTCTGTGAGGGCCCAAAAGAGATTTATGTATTTTTTTCCAGATATGAGAACAGGGTGGAGAATATGAAAAAGAAGGACGAAGTTCAGGGGCAGGCGGTGAAATGTAGCTTAGTGGTAAAGCACTTGCCCAGTATATGTGAGGCCCTGGGTTTCAACCCCAACTTAAAAAGTTGAAAGACAGAGGTTTAGTTAGGAAGATAGCACTGCAGCATCACTGGGAACCTGTTAGCAATGCAAATCTCCAGGCTCCAGCTCTAGGTACTGAATTACCAGGAGGACCGTCCCTCCCACATGTGAGTTGTTACAAGCCTGTGGGAGGTGCTAGGGAACCCAGGTGTGAGCACCACAGAACTCAGCTGGTCAGTCAGTGAAGGAGGATGGAGGTCAGTCAGTGAAGGAGGATAGAAGAGCTTAGCGAAGGTAAGGGGTTGAAAAACTGAGCCTGGTGACCACCTGGTTAGAAGGCAGGGTGAGAGTGTGGGCCAGAGAGTGCCCTTCCTAGAGCCCCAGCTAGGAGAACAAGCGTGTGCTGGTATCCACTGCCAGGATGAGAATGCTGGAGGAGGAACCTAGTGGGCTGCAGAAGATGGGGGCGACACGGGTTTGCTTTTGAACATCTCTGGCTAGGAACAATGCAGCCTTCTCAACTTTCCAAAGCACATGGTGTGAGGTTTGAGAACTGGGACCATCTGTATCTTCCTGGAGCTGAGTGTGATGTTGACCTAGAGCATAAGCTCTCTGAAGGCTAAGGCCAGGCTTCCTTCCCCTCTAGAAGCCTGGTCCAGGCACATGCACAGAATGTGTGCTATGAATGTTTATGGGTGAAGAGCCCTTCTTTAGAAATACTTTGGTGGAGTCAAGAAATGTACAGTCACCAACAGTCAGAATTACCCATCACTCAGGCAAAGAATTCAGCGTCTTCTTGGATAACAAGGTACACTCCTCATTCTCTTGGAGCCCCACGGAGCTCTCACCTCATTACAAATTCTAGCGCACAATACCACCAAAGCAGAGCCCCACATTCTGAGTGCCTCCTGTGGCCACTCCTTGGATGTGGAAGCCCTTCGTACACCTCACAAAGGCTCCATGAGGTAAGTGCTATCATCCCGAGGCACAGGAAAGCCATGCAACTTTCTCCCAATCTCACTAGCATAGGAAAGGTGGGGACAGGATTCAAACCTGTCTGTCAGATCCCCAACCCCTGCTCTTCACCATGGGGCTGTGCCCAGCCCACTGTTTCCACTGTCACTTGATTTGTTCATAATCTTTTAAAATGCAAGGAAGGGGTCAGCTTGCACAAAAACTGGAGAATCAAGAAAGTTGATGAGATATAAATTTTATCACTTCATAATTCATGCTGGCAAATAGTCTTTTTTACGTATTTAGTGCAGGGTCTACAGGGTCTCACTATATAGATCGGGCTCCTAGTGGCATAGTGATCATCCTGTGTTCAGCCTCCCAAGTGCTGGGATTACAGGGGCATGCCACCAAGGCCAGTCTCAGTGCACCCCAGGGGTGAGGCTAGCGCAGCATGCTGTGGATCAAATCCTGGTTGCCAAGCCTGCTTAAGCAGGTGCTTCAGTCCCATGCTGGCAAACTGAAAGAAGGAAAGATTTAAGAAATGTAAATCAGATAGAATAGCTTCTAAAAGTTCTAGAGTGGGAAAACAGCATATCATCACAAGAATGAACACTTTAAAAAAATAAATGTGTAACAGCATTTATCTAACAGAAGTTAAATTACAGTGTCCCTGAGGTTGATGTAAAATTGAAGTTAGGAAGTAAAGAAAAAGGCAAGAATCAAACAGGTCTACAGTGCATAGGATGTGCCCCAGGAGCAGTGCCTATTCATTGCTCTCTAGGGTGGGACTGTACAGCAGGAAACCTCTGTCTGCAGTTCTGTAGGAAGAACTAAAGATGCTGCTCTTGACTTTAGTGAAGAGGCGCTGGTCAATAGTAAAGGTGCCTGACTCTGCGATCTGAGTGTTTCTGTCATTCAGAACACTTGAGGCCTCTAACTTTGCAAAGCATCTTAAATGAGAGAAAGAAATGATGCATGTTGAACAGATAAAATGCAAAGAAAGAGCAGCTTAGAGGAGAACTATTGATTCTTTAACCTTGGAGGCTGGAAACCCTCCCAACAGAAGAAGGCAGGTCTCTCAGCTTTAGCTCAGGCAGTGCAAAGCAACTCATGCCTGCAGTGAAGAAGTAGTCCACCAGGGGGAGCAATGACATGCGCGAGGCAGAGAAGCTGGGTGTGAATTACAGAAAAAAAATCACTCTCACAGCTAGAACAACATCTTCTCTCCTCTCCTCCCCTCCCCTCCCCTCCCCTCTCTTCTCCTCTTCTCTTCTTGCCCTTCTTTTCCCTCCCATCCTATCCACCAACTTTCCATCAAGTGGCCCGGTTTCTGTCTCCAGGAGTCTAAGACAAGATCCTGCTTGCAGAGCCAGGTTAGCTAATCCTGCGGCACCTAGTCAAGCAGGCTCTTCTTTTGGTTTGGCTGAAGAGTCCACTGGAGCGCTTCTCCCCTTGGTCCCCTTCTTTCCTCTGTAGAACTGGGAAGCTCTGAGCATTGTTCTGAGAGATGATTTTGTGTTCCTGGGATCAGTGTTCTGGCCCCCAGTGAGACAGTGCTTAAAACAGTTTTAGGGAAAATGACATCTTCTGAGGTTTGATTTTCAGGTGCCAGAGAAATTTGACTTGTTTAGTGGAAGACTGACCCCAATGGGAGGAAAACTGCCTACTACTTAGCCTTTATGCAGTGACTCTCCGGTACAATTGAACACCAGGACCTCTTGGGGAGTATCTCCCCCACAGACACAGGTACCTCACCTCGCTCTTATTCTCACCTCCGTATTTCACAGAGATCAGAAGCACAGAGGTGGAAAAGTTCTCTAGCAGATTCTGAAGCCCAGCATGGTTAGAATAACTTTTTAATGGCTCTCCACTTTCTGTTGAATAAACTTCCAACTCTTGATTAAACTTGGCATCTCTAAGACTCCACCCTAGGTTGCTTTCAAGGCTTATTCACCTTCATTCTTCTTGATGTATCTTATCTTGAATCAGCTTGCTGTGCATACTTATTCTTTCCTATAAAACGGGGGTGATGACACCTTTCTAGTAACACTGCTTCAAGGGTGAGCAATCAAGCGCACGAGGCAGGGTCTGCGGCTTCAGCTCCAATATTAGTCCTAGGTCCTCAATAAATGGTCATCAGCACTAGTGAAAAAACAATGCAGAAATCTGCTTGAAGAAGGAAGGAGAGAGCCTTCCCATCGAACAGAGGCCGGAGGACCACGCCTCAGGGAAGCCCTAGGTGAATCCTTGTGCCCCTAGACCTTTTCTAAATCAAATGTGGCTTCTTCAGGTAAGATTTTATAAAAAGTGCTACTGCGTTATCGTCACAGTTCAGACCTAGAGCTTGCCACGGGCCCAAGCATAGGCAACAGAAGCTTGAAACCCTGTAAAGAGCACAGTCCCAAGTGGTTTCTGACCCGGAGGACACAGCTTCTGAAGCACACGGGCCCAGGGCTGTTCTCCCTGCCTCGGGTCTCAGGAGTACTTTTCAAGGTTTAGATCATTTTAACAGCGGCTGGACAAAATCAGAGCAGGTGTGGGGTTTACAGTGAAATGGTAGCCAGTGCTGGTGTGACAGATGGAAGAGGGGGACACTAGTCTGATTACCCCCAAACTGTGAGCTGCAAGTTCTATGGGATGCAAAAGAAGAGTAACGGAGAATTGATTTTTGTTTATTAGCACATGTGTATGCTACATAATATTTACATTCCTTGGGGAAGGTACGCATGGCCACAGCACATTTTAATTCCTTCTTTATCCCTTTCCTACCCCCACCCCTTTCTTCATGGTTTTCCTCCTGTCTGTGTACATGTGTTCAGTACATAATGTCTCCTCCCCACCCCAGTTCCTGTTCTTCATCCCTTATCTCTTCCCCATTACTGGATTCCCTTCTCCTTCAAAAGTAATCAACTTTTCTACTTCCTAGCATCTCGCTTTTGCTTTGATCTTTATTCTTACTCTACGTTTCTCATATAATAGAAAGCATGTTCAAACACATTAAAGAATTCCATGACCAACCAGGACTGGGGGAAAACACTAGGCAAGATCCAGGTCTGGAGATACTTTTGTTTTTAACTGTGTTTTAAGTTCTGAGTTTGTAAAATATGAATAACAGTCGTGAATAGACAAGGCGTGCAGCATTTCCCAAATTTATTGAACCAAGGTGTATTTCTTTTTTCCTTTTATCAAGGGGTTAGGACTTACAGGAGCACACTTAGGGAGAGTGACAAAGTGACATGATTCTGACAGGGCTTCTTAATCCTGGCTGTATTGCAGAATCCCCTGTGACACTATACGCACAGGCACGTGCGCACATGCAAGAGAGAGACAGACAGACAGACAATGACAGAGAGACAGACAGTGACAGAGAGACAGACAGAGACAAAGAAGAGGGGAGGAAGGGAGGGAGAGAGTGAGGAAAGCAGAGAGAGACAGAGAAACAGAAATAGAGAATGTTTTCTGTATTCCTCCCCAGAATCTCTAGCAGATTGGCAAATGCAACTCTGGATTTATTTATTTGTCTTGTTATTTATTTGCACCTCTAGATTTTAAAAATCTCTGCTGGAGATGCTGCCGTGCAAGCAGAGCAGATGATGGCCACATGACAATGAGAGGGGCTTTGGGTTCAAGTCCAGCGCTACGCCTCACCACTGTGTTATTTTTAGAAAATGACTTCATTGACTTGTCTTAGTTTTACTAACCACAAAACGGGAAATCATATACACTTTTTGGTCCCAAAGAGTTACATAAAATAATGAAATAAAACAATTAGCACACAGCAGTTCTTGTCTCCAAGTTGTGATCCTCGGGAACTTCAATAAAAATATAAATTGGACAGTTATTTGCTGCCTCGATCCTTCTTAGCCTCCTGTGCCAATAATTTTTGCTCACTCTAACAATCATAAAATAACTGTGGAAGGACTGGCAAGGTAGCTGAGTGGACTAAGTGCCTGCTTAGGCAAGCACAGGGCCCAGGTTCCATTCTGGAAGCAGGTACAGAGCGGCCCTGCCCCGGGGACCGAGTCTGGGTGTGGTGGCTCACGCCTGTAATCCCAGCACTGGGGAGGCTGAAAACAGGAGGACCACTAGACTCCAACTGCATAGTGAGACCCTGTACCAAATACATTAAAAATAACATGACATGACGCAACACAACACATGTGCCACTGTGTCTGTGATATGCCTGTAGCACTGTGATCCTTCAGTGCTCCCAGTACAAACCTTCATTGCATTTACAGCACCGAGTCATTAGCAAAGATGAATACACATACATTCGACAACCACACCCTATCTCTTCATACTTGATCTCAGCCAAGAGGTCAAGAAGCATGGTTCTACCCCCATGTATTTTAGAAAAAGGTTCCTGCTTTTTTGATTGTTTACAATCTCCACTTTCTAAAAGATCAACTAAGTCAGCCCTAAAAATTGAAACCTGGGTTTAGGGCATGAAAGAAATGATGTCACCCTGGGTGTGTGTTACTCATCTTGCAAAGGTCCAACATTTGGCGGGTAGCAGTGCCAGCACTTCTGCTGAGGAGGAGTTATTCAAAATACAAACCTGAAAGGTGTTTCTATTTCTATAAGAGCAGATGTAATGGGGCTTTTATAGGCATCCTAACATTTGGTGTCTTCACGCTTTTTCCCTCTTAATAATCCCTTCACTGTCTCATTCCATTAAATCAGATTTTTAACATTGGGGGCGGAGGAGGGGGGCAGTACCAGAGCCTTGGGGAAGAAACATAAGTGCGAACTGGCTTCCCTGTGGCCCAGAGAGGTGTCTCTGTGTGTGAATGAAATGGTATAGATAATTCCGGTCTTACAAATGGATACTATCACAAAGTTCATTTGTAAGTCAGCAGTTTGGAACTTGGAACGCACTTTCTCATAAAAGAAATGTTCTGCTCGGTGGACAGAGTCCCGGGCCAACCCACAGAGCTTACTTAACTACTTAACTCCTACTGTACCTGGAGCAAAATGGTTCCTTTTTTTTTTTCCCCCTTTTGAAGAGAACAATGTTTCCATGGGAACACATTTTCAGAGTTCTACTTACTGTTTAAGAGGGAGAACCACCAATTATAAAAATTTTACTACACTCCTAAATTATTTCCCCTTTATTCTTCTAATGAAGTACCAAGGAGAGGAGTTACCCATACCACTAATTATTTCTTGAATATATTAACTTAAGATAATATTTTTTTCTCTGTGTTTTGTGCACTTTAAACTTAAGGGGATACATAGAGCAAGGATAGATTTTGCTAAACTCTGCTGAGCTTCGCTTGCTTTCTTGTCCACTGTTCTTGGCTTCTCTTCTTGTACGCCAGAGTCAGCCAGGCTGACTGCAGGGGAGGCGGCACTTGCTGCTATGCACTCGCTGCTATGTTTGAGTTTACATCAAAATTCTAGACTTTGTTTCTTTTTTTCTAGCTTATCTCTACTTTTACCCTAGGTTTTAAAACTGTCATATAATTTAATAGGAATCTGCAATAACTGAGTAGTGAAATATACTCTAGGTCATATTGACCACAGGAATCAAAAATGCTTCAACTACATGATACACAGATTATGAACAAGGTTTGGTACATATATCAAAGAATCACAGCCCTGGAGAGGACCCAAACGACAGTTTGGCCTGTTCCCTGGCTTCGAGACAAGCCAACCATTCCAAACAGATGAGAGCTAACCTATATTTTTAAAGAACATCAACTTTGGGTTTCACTTTTTCTGGATCTAACAATCTGTATAACATTAGTAAACCGTTGGTAATTTTTCATCTAAACTTCTCCATGCACAATTACAACTGAACATTTTCACTTTCTCATGTTTAGAACAGGAAAAATGTAGGTTTATCTGTGCAAAACCCCACATCCTCATTACGTACTACAGTTTGTGTTGTCTTTTCTAGAACGTTCCTGAACATCCCCACATCTGATGCTTCCACTACCCTTTGTTTTTTGTTCTCTGGGTTTCCTGCACCTTCTTCAATGGTGGAAATTAAAATCTAGCAACAGTGTTTCATGGGAAATAAGTATTATTTGCATAGATAGGAATATTTAAGAACAATATGATAAGTAGGTCCTAAGATTTAAAGGCAGGGAAAAGTCAAATTTAACAATTGTAATAAAATTATAACATGGGCTATTTATTTACAGTTTTTTTTTTTCTTTCTGGTGGTTAAAAGGGCATAACCAGCCAAGTCATATCAGTTTTTCAATCAGGTAAGTAGAAACTGAAGGTAATCAATTCCTGTTAAACAATGTTACACATAAAATGGGATGACTATAAATGCCACCAACTATACTTTTTCTTCAAATGAATTGAAGCAAAATAGAAATTTAAGGATGAGAAAAGTCCACCTACTTGTTCATTTTTAGTAAGCCTGGTTTTGTTGTGAATGTCTGACGTGACCAGATTGAATCCATGCTTCTCTGACAGGATCCTCAGAAGCAAGACCACAGTGCGGCTCCCACACTTGCCGACCCTGTTGTACACCACCTGGCTGGGGAAAGGAAGGACCTGGGAGAAGAACAGAGAACAAGCTTGAAGCATCAGGATTCACACACATGTGCTACCTTCCCCAACTTCAAAGCAAGTGTATGTATCTCCATAGTGTAACTCAAGAGAGAATCACTCTGTCACTCTACGTGCACTGATACATAATAAGTGGAGACGATGAGATCGATTACTAACCTTTTATTTCTTCAAAAATATATTGTATAAAAATAGGAACTTTAGGGCTGCTGAGATAGCTCAGGGGACTAAGCTCCTGCTTTGATAAGCGCAGGAACCAGAGTTCGAGCCCTGGTCCCACATGCTGCACTGGACGCACCCCCGAGAAGTGCTGAGCTGGAGATGGAGTCAGAGCATGGTGGCGCGTGCCTGTAATCCCAGCGCTGGGGAGGCTGAAAACAGGAGGATCACTACATGTCAGAGCTGTGTAGTGAGACCCTGTATCAACTACACAAATGAAGAAAAATAAAATAAAAATAGGCACTTTAATGAAATCATGTTTTGTGAGTCATCTTTTTATTGGAACAACTTAGTTTTGTAATGTGATCGAGAAAATATAGGAATGTTAAGATCTGAGTTACAATTCATATACTACGAAATTCACCATGTAAAGTATAAAAGATAGTGAGTTTTTAGGACCTCCTTTAAGTTGTACAACTCCCACCACTATCTAATTCCAGAGCATTCTCATCACCACCAAAAGAACCCTGTATCTGTTCATCATCATTTTCCATTTTCTTCACTACTCTAGGCTCTGGAAATCATTTAACTACTTTCTTTTAAAAATTTTTTAAAAACTATTTATTTATTTTATTCGGTTCAGGTCTCACTACACAGCTCTGACTCACAGTGATCCTCTTGTCTCAGCCTTCCCAGTGCTGGGATTACAGCCATGCACCACCACACCCAGTTTCAGTGGCTGGTACTGTGTGGCGCCAGCACGCCACATGGTACCAGGGATCAAACCCATGTCCTTGTGCTTGCCAGGTAGGCGTTTAGACCACCGAGCTATCTCCCCAGCCCCATTTATCTACTTTCTGTCTCATGGTTTTGTTTATAGGATTCTGGACAAATATATAAATGAAATTGTAAAATATGTGTTCTTCTGTGTCTAGCTTTTACTTAACAGAATATTTTCCAGGTTCATCCATATTGTAATGCGTCAATACTACATTCATTTATGTGGCTGAATACTATTATATTTTATGTATACATTGTAGTCTGTTATGCCTTCACTGTGCTTGCTTCGGCAGCACATATACTAAAAATATTATGCCTTCATCAACTGATGAACATATATATGGATTATTTCTACTTTTTGGTCACTGTAATGCTGCTATGAATATTTATGTACATGTTTTTTGCAGAAAATACATGTTTTTAATTCTCTAGTGTACATACCTAGGAGTGGAACTGCTAGATCTATGACAACCCAATGTCCAATTTTTTTGTGTGCGGAACAGCCGAATTGTTTTCAATACAGCTGCACTATTTCATATCCCCATCAATATACAAGGGCTCCAGGTTCTCCATATCCTCACTGACATTTGTTACTGCCTGTTTCTGTTTCTACTTTTTATTATAGACATCTTGGTGGGTGTGATATGGTATCTCATGGTGGTTTTGACTTGTATTTCCCCAGTGACTGATGATGTTGAACATCTTTTCATGTGTCCTTTGGCCATTATATATTTTTCTTGGAGAAATATATATCTAAGTCTTTTACTCCTTGTAAATTTGGTTGCATTTTTATTGGTACATTTAATAGTTTTATATGCAAATAAATTCTAGATTTCCAAATGGATGATTTGTGAATATGTTCTCCAACTCTCTGGGTTATATTTTCACTTTCTTTCTACATAGTAACATTAGAAGCACAAAAATGTTTAACTTTAATAGGTGCAATTTATCTAGTTTTTGTTAGTTTGCTTGTGCTTTGGTATCATATCTAAGAAATTATTAAGATCACAAAGACATATACCTTTGGTTTTTCTCCTAATATTGGCTTAATTTTAGTGATAACATTTAGGACTTTTATCCTAAATGTACCAATAAAAAGGCAACCAAATTTACAAGGAGTAAAAGACTTAGATACATATTTCTCCAAAGAAAATATATAATGGCCAAAGAACACATGAAAAGATGTTCAACATCATCAGTCACAGGGGAAATACAAGTCAAAACCACAGTGAGATACCACATCACACCCACCAAGATGTCTATAATAAAAAGTAGAAATGGAAACAGGCAGTAACAAATTTTTATCCATTTTGAGTTAATTTTGTGTATGCTGAGACAGTTGAACTTTATTTCTTTTTGTGTAGTTACCTGATTATTCCAACACCATTGGTTGAAAAAAATCTTGTATTCTTTTTTAACTGTTTAGCACCCTGTTGACAATACACTAACCATAAAATGAGGGCCTGCTCAAGTCTATTCCACTGGCCTATGTTTTTCTTTACGCTAGTACCACGTCGTCTTGTTAGGATGACCTTGTTATAAATTTTAAAGTTAGGACCAGTGAATCTCTCCATCTTTGTTCTTGATTGTTCAAGACTATTTTACCCATTCTGGATTCCTTGTGTTTCCATAAGGATTTTAGAATCAGCTTATCAGATTGTGCTAAAAAGAAGCTACTGAAATTTTGACAGCTCTTGGTTGCTCTGTGGGACTGAATATACTGTTTAACTAACTCAACAATTCCACTAAAACATGAAGCCAAGAGATCCTCAAATACAGCTCATCTTTCCAAGCATATGCTAGTAAAATCATCAGGGTAAAAAGACAGGCTCTATAACATGTCACTTTTACTTGAATTTAATCATTAATTACCTCTTAAAGTCTTTTCCCTGACAACTGTGGCAACTTTAATATTCGGAGAAATCAACCATGACCTCAGGAAAAGTCCTACTCAGAGCGAGGCTTCTTGCTTAATGTAAATGTAATAAAGACAGCGTTTGTGAGTTTGACTCTTCTACTATGAATAAGGGTGGGACGTAAACCACTGTTGGGACGGAGCTGTCAGCATAAGAACAGTTTCATTACTCCACAGAATGAGATCACTCAAGTTTTAGAGTGAATGCATTTTTCCTATCTTCTAGCACAACACTGAAAACTGAGTGAGAATTGTTATACCTGCACTGATAAACCAGGTGAGTTTACACCGAAGGGGGCACGAGACTTGAGGAACACAGATATATCTCAGAGGACTTAAAGAACCAGTTTAGTCACACAGCAACCACAGATGAAAACAATTTCTCCTCCATTGCTTAGCAAATTGATATAGAAGCAGGCTTATTTGTTTCCCCATAATTTTATTGATAAACAAATAGCAATGAGAAAGTTTCAAATCCAATTGGTAGGACAGTTTCAATAATTCACACATTGCATACATTCTTCCTAGTGGCTAATTGCTGTACAAGATGTGCACATGATACTGTATTTACAAACACCATTAGAACAAATCCCTTTATTCATTAAGTGAATGTAACTATATATCTGTCCTAACCACTTTGAATACACAGATACAAAATGGCCATTCATCTGTATCCCCCTTTTTTTGTTAAGTTATGTTATTTGAATACTATAGGTGTGTAAACTCAGCAAGATATTCTAAAAGAGTCCTGTAGTCCATAATAGTATTGGGTCTTCCGCTTCACTGGCAATGTCAGAAATTGTTGACCTGAGTCCCTTACAGCTCAACGTAACAACATCGCTTTACTTCTTATTTTTCATTTTTTTACTTTTCTGCTGGATGGTTAAGACCAAGGTAAAGCAGGACCTATGCAACAA